>CM038710.1:38014571-38277071 GCA_021613375.1 Megaleporinus macrocephalus | reverse complement strand
GCAGTGGCACAATGCATCTCACTCTCAAGCACGTCATTCATAAAAAATTTTTTTAAGAGAAAACAAGTGGAAGAAAACTAGTAGTTCTGTGTGAAATCAGACATTAAGCCAAAATGATTGGCTGATTAAGATTGGCAGTCGAATCTGGCTGCTTAGATCAAATCGTGGAACGATTGACTATTCAGGGTCACGTTTAATATATTCAGTATTTTTGAATTGAAATTGAAATAGCAGAGAAACACCATATGTAACTTTGTTCCTTGTGGAGGACATGAACTGTATTTTACTTATATTATTTAGAGATGGAAGGATCGATCAGCTATGTATCGCTATCAGTCGATATTTCTCCAGTTTAGCCAATCCTGAGAGCCGATCGATGACGTGAAACCAATGAGACTAATTACTGTAGTGTCTCGTGGGGGAACCAAGACAAAGACATTTAACACTATTAATCTGATATGGCACTTAAGAGTACATCATGCAGCTGAATACAGTGAGTATCAGTAAACAGCAGAGCTAGCACACACAGCTAGCACAAAACAAATAACCCAGAACACCATACAGACCAGATCTGACCGGTTCGAACAGAACAGCAGCAACAATTCAAGATCTACATTTAATGATTACAGTTTTTCGTTTAAAATAACCAGAATCTGTGTTTATTGACTGCTGACTGCATTTATTTAATTAGCATTTTGGTTTTAAATTAAGCGTCTAAATGTAATGATTGCAGTATTGGTGATATTTGTATGATTTACTTTCTTTATTTACTTTATTTACTTTACTTTATTTAATTTTCTTAAAAATATTATGCTGTTTCACATGTGCTCGTTAAAAATGGTAATAAACCAGTTTAGACCATGTTTCATGACTTGCTTGTGCTAATAACTACATGTAGCACTGCCATGGCACATAGCCCTGCCCGCAGTCGTTATCTGCTATCAACCAATTGTGCTGAAAGGTGATCGGCAATCGGAATCGGCCTCAAAAACGCTGACCGGTCCATCTCTAATATTATATATTTATATTAGTTATTTAACTGTGTTTTTAACCCAACATAACATGTAATATTACATTTTTTGCAAATTGCTGTACATATCAGGCGTTAAGGCACAGTAACAAAGCCTGTTTAATACTCTGGCTGGTAAATTGTGAAGTAAAATGAACACAAATGTCATGAAGGGGAAAAAATCTGTTACACACTTTAAGAATATGGGCCCTTTCAAAGAAAGGTAAGCCCAAACGGCTTCTCCAACTGACCTTTCCCACGCAGATGTACCCCGAAACGTACAAGAGAGAACATTCTGAAACTCCAAACACATCAGCCGGACCGCACTGGTGGTTTCTTGTTCTGTCCAGATCCGCCTCTGGCAGGCCACCGAGCAGTAATCTGTGTTTTTAATGGAATGTGTATTTCCTTCTCAACGTGACAGATCATCCACATTGTTGCTTGCTGTAGCTGTGGAGCTGGAATGGTTCTGACAGAGGTTCCGTGTTTTGCAGCGTTCAGAGATGAAACGCACCACTTTCATCTGAACAGAGAGCTCCGGCTCCTTTCTTTTAAGACCGAATGAATCACGGTGGCCTTTTGTGTAACACTGTGACGCATGAGGAGTCCAACTGGTGTGACAGTCATGAGGCCAGAGTGACCAGCGCTGAGCCCACGGCTGGACATTTCAAAGACAATGAAACACTTAAAAAGGGTCTTGGCTGGCTGAGGGCTAAACATTTCCCACACAGTTTCCCCTTCAGACCAAACATCAGCTAGTCAGCCAACGTCTAGTGACAGACGTTAGCTTGTTTTACTCTCACACAAGGTTAATGTGGCTAAGAGGTAACGAGGGCTTATAGCAGCTCATTAGAATTATTGAAACGGCATGCACTGATCACCACGCACCTCAAAACTGATAGTAGTGCTATCTCCTAGTCTAACATCCATTTCCAGGTCCAAACACTCCTTCAGATCCCAACAACAAACAGTGGTGGAACCTGTGAGTCTTTTCATGATCACTTTATTCTATAGTGAGAGACCACTGAGGTTTAAAATTGTTTTAAAAGGTTTAGCTCCAATCCACATGTTCAGATGTCCCAGTCAAACTGAGTTTCTTGTTATGAACTCATCCGCTTTGTGTTTTGGTTGTTGGCCATTTTTCTGGGGTGCCACAAAGGTGAAGATAGCCAGCCTTTGCTTTGGCAAGCTAGCTAGCTTCGTCAGCCCTTGTTTCAGGTATTGTCCCAAAGCAACACTCCTGGAATGCGGGTGCAGAGCATTAATGAGTGACGGAAAAATATAAACCCTTTAACATTCAAATCCAGTTTTAGTAATCTTATAAAGACTTGCTTATGTGGTCTTCTCCAAAGGTGTCAAAAGTATTCCATTCATTACTCAGGTAGAAGTATAGATACTAGAGTTTAAAAATACTTCTGTAGAAGTATGAACTCAAGCTTTTTACTCTAGTAAAAGTGTAAAAGTACTGCTTAAAACTACTTAAAGTATAAAAGTAAAAGTAATGTAAGAAAAAAATATGCCATAAACGACAAAAGCTTAGGTCGTACCACAGGGGTCTATACTGCACCAGCGCTCCCCCAAAAACCCCATTCTTCTAAAAGACATAATGACTATAATGTTATATTAAAATGTTAATGTTGATATATTTGGGATGTGCTAGGCTTCCTGTTTCAGCCGCATATACGTCCATTGAACATGAATGTATTTTAGTACAATGTAAATATATTAAAGAAGCATATCTGTGTACTACTGAACATTAACATGTGTTTCATGGAGCAGAAAATATGATGACTAGTTGTCTATAAGTATTGTAATGGTACAAAAAGTCAAACTTCAAAGGCATGTTATCAATAATCTTTACTGGAATGTAAATGTACATGAATGAAAACAAGCTGAAATGAAATAGGAGTAACAAGACTATGTTTAAAATGTAAGGAGTAGAAAGTACAGATAATGGAGTGTAAATGTAGGGAGTAGAAAGTACTGATAATGGAGTGTAAATGTAAGGAGTAGAAAGTACTGATAATGGAGTGTAAATGTAAGGAGTAGAAAGTACAGATAATGGAGTGTAAATGTAAGGAGTAGAAAGTACTGATAATGGAGTGTAAATGTAAGGAGTAGAAAGTACTGATAATGGAGTGTAAATGTAAGAAGTAGAAAGTACAGATAATGGAGTGTAAATGTAAGGAGTAGAAAGTACTGATAATGGAGTGTAAATGTAAGTAGTAGAAAGTACTGATAATGGAGTGTAAATGTAAGGAGTAGAATGTACAAATAATGGAGTGTAAATGTAAGGAGTAGAAAGTACTGATAATGGAGTGTAAATGTAAGGAGTAGAAAGTACTGATAATGGAGTGTAAATGTAAGGAGTAGAAAGTACAGATAATGGAGTGTAAATGTAAGGAGTAGAAAGTACTGATAATGGAGTGTAAATGTAAGGAGTAGAAAGTACTGATAATGGAGTGTAAATGTAAGGAGTAGAAAGTACAAATAATGGAGTGTAAATGTAAGGAGTAGAAAGTACTGATAATGGAGTGTAAATGTAAGGAGTAGAAAGTACTGATAATGGAGTGTAAATGTAAGGAGTAGAAAGTACTGATAATGGAGTGTAAATGTAAGAAGTAGAAAGTACAGATAATGGAGTGTAAATGTAAGGAGTTGAAAGTACAGATAATGGAGTGTAAATGTAAGGAGTAGAAAGTACAGATAATGGAGTGTAAATGTAAGGAGTAGAAAGTACTGATAATGGAGTGTAAATGTAAGGAGTTGAAAGTACAGATGATGGAGTGTAAATGTAAGGAGTGGAAAGTACTGATACTGGAGTGTAAATGTAAGGAGTGGAAAGTACTGATACTGGAGTGTAAATGTAAGGAGTGGAAAGTACTGATACTGGAGTGTAAATGTAAGGAGTAGAAAGTACTGATAATGGAGTGTAAATGTAAGGAGTAGAAAGTACAGATAATGGAGCGTAAATTATCAGTACTATCAGTGAAAAATAATTACTCCAGTAAAGTATAAATAACTAAAATTACTACTTAAATAAGGTAACAAAGTATTTGTACTTTAATTCACACGTCTGGTCTTCACCACTGTGACAAGCCAAGCTTGCAGATAACTACTACTACTGCTGTTTGTAACTGTATGCTATTACTTTGCATTTCATTCCAGGCCACTTAAAACCGTTGGGTTATCACAGTCGTGTTTTGCTTGCTAGGTAGCAGCTCCGGTCCCTTCTCATGCATTCCTGGGTGGGTTTGTCTGGTATGGTACAGGTTTTTTTTGGTTTTTTTTGACGTTGGGTGCAGCGTTCGAAGCTCGGTAAAGCAGCTAAAGTCAAACCCCACGACTCGCTTGGCTTTTTTCATTTGCATGCTTCACGAGAGGCGTAAGACTCTGCCTGTGCGTAAAGAAATGTTTTGGTTGAATGAATATTTAATGAAACAAGCTCTTTTTTTTTGGGCTGTGCGAGTGCTAGAGATGTGTTGGCATTTAGTTCTCCTTTGAGAGAGGACTCTGTGAACTGGAGTGAAGGCTGGAGCACCGTGCGTTTGGCGCACGCGGAAAACAAAACTCCTTTTTATCACGTACGAACGTGTGCCAGGGACTCCTGTTTCGTGTGCTCGGTGGGGAGCCGCGCAGGCCGCGAATGTGTGGCAATGATGAGATGTTGAAAGCGACTTATTCTGCTGAATCTCCGGCGAGGATTATAGGCCCAGACATGGGGCTTCATCTTGACAATCTGAGACTAGAACATAATCCTGATGACATATCAAGATGAGCATAATCTTCTTTAATGTAATATTAGTGCATACGTTGCTTATGTCCTCCCTTGTGCTCCTTATGGTTCTGCTGTCCTCGTATGCTGCTTAACGCCTCTTCGGTTGAGCGAGGCAGGAAGCGCCAGCTGCTCCTCACTGTGAATATCCAATGCTGTCATAGTCTTTCCCCTCTGTTCAGTTCAGTGTGCTCATAGAGAGGACATACTAACAGATCTTGTCCCCAAAAAGCTTTCTGGAAATAGAGGTGCAGTAGCCTGATGAGTGACAGGGTCACTAGGCAGTAGGGCTGCACCTAACGATTAATTTCTTTTTCTTTTTTTTTCGATTAGTCGAGTAATCTAATGACTGATTTTTAGAGTACTCTAATGTGAGAGGGTTAGGAATTAAAATTTTTATTATTTTGTTATGAATTTGTAACCAATGGATGATTTTTGTGTGTGTATATATATTGTCACTGTTCAATGAAAAACAAGTGTCTTCAAAATTGCAAGTTTACGTTAGAGGCCAAAAACAGTCTTTACTTTTAATGGAACCAGAAGTTTTTTCAAGTGATTTTCGAGCATTCAATTTTGATACAGTGTAAATGACCGTCTGTCTGTCTGTCTGTCTCTCTCTCTCTTTCCATATATATATATATATATATATATATATATATATATATATATATATATATATATGAGATGGGTTAAACGTGGTGGTCATATTCTGCTGTGTGTAAACATGAGTTGCAAATAGTTCTAAATTCTAATTCTGATCTTAATTCTTTGCATGTTCTCCTGTGTCTTTGTGGGTTTCCTCCCCCAGTCCAAGCAGTCAAGCAAACTGGAAATGCTAAATTGCCACTAGTTGTGTGTATGTGTCTGAATTAATGAATGTGTATGTCTGGGTTTCTGCCATGTGACTGGTGTCCAGTTCAGGGTGTTTTCTGCCTTCTGCCCACGGAATGCTGGGATAGGCTCCAGCACCAGAAGGATAAACATCTTGTCCTATACTACAGCATCTTAGCTTAAGTTAGGAAATTCTAATCCACTCAAAGGAAGTCAGTAAGTATTTTTTCTTTGTTACTGACAGTATGTGCACTTAAACAGCTGCTAATTAGAGTCAACATGTTTGCGTTCTGTCACAGTCACTGAAACGCAATGACATTGTCTTTGTAATAGAACGTCTAACTGGAGAAACGGAAGCTGGAAACAGAAGTTATGTAGTTCCTCCTAACGTTAGGACAGTTTTTAGGACACTATGTCTAGTAAGGATGCTTCTGTAATACGATGTGTGTCATCTGGAGTAAGGACAAGATTATGGATTAGCATTCTGAAATACAGTGCTAACTATAGCTAGTTAGCGTGGCGACTAAACATACACGATTTCAGAGTTTGAATGTTTGTGTAATGCTTCGGTAAACCTATGTATTCTAAAGGAGAGTCTGAAGGCCAGGCTAACGTTTAAGAAATATTCTAAAAAGATTTTGAAAAGTGGTCACTGACTCTGTTTACATACAGAGATTTTCACCAATCCACCTGCTTTTACTCCGTTTATGAAAACGATGAAAATCTCTGTTTATACATAGTAACGCAGTATATGCTTTACTATGACACATATGGGTCCAGAATGATACGAGCAGCAGTCTGTTATGTGAGCTTTCTTTTAGCTTTGTGGGGGACCAATTCCAGAAACTTGCTCTAGAGTTGGTGTCCACTGGCCCCTATTTGCTCATGGACTCCTGCTAACCAAATTAAAGCCTTTTGTAAAAGTTTAAATTATAAAATGTGTCTCCTCTACAGACTGGCCTCTGGCTTTCCCAGTGTGCTACAGAGACATAGAGATCTTTCATTTGGTGGAGTATTTACAGGATTATTCACCGCGTTCATTTTTAATAGGAATCTTTTTCGGAATGGTCTCAGTCTGACTAGTCTATTCTGGTTGAGGTGTACATTAAACATTTTATTCTGATTGAGCTCTTAGTCGGATTATTAGTGGATTATCTGGGTGGATGTGAACATGTCTACTGGTAAAAAATTAATCTTTAGCATAAAAAACATAAAAATTGTTATTTTCAGGTTGCTATAGTCACTATATATATATATATATATATATATATATGTGTGTGTGTGTGTATATGTATATGTGCTGCTCTGGGTGTCCCAGATTCATTAGCCCTTTGAAGTGTCAGTTACAGGGTATGTTGTTGTCTCTCGCCTCTTTACACCACAATATGAGATATTCTGTTTGATGTAAACTATCAAAAAAAGTCCTGTCATTTAGCATGACGTCATTGAGTCATACAGTGTGTATGAATGCGTGTATATTGTCGCTGTCCAATGAAAAACAAGTATCTCGAAAATTGCAACTTTACAGGAGAGACCACAACATACTTCACTTTTAATGTTAGTCAGTAGAACCAGAATTTTTTCCAAGCTATTTTGGAGCACTTCTATTGGTCCATTCAACCTAAATTTTTTACACAATGTAAACAACCATTGGCGTGTTCAAATGAGCTAAAAAACTCAAAATCGCCAAAAATGGAGATGAAGTACAATTTCAGCCCACTTCTGGCATCCATGGCTTTTTCCCTCTGCAGTCTTTACCAACACGATGTTGGGAAGTTATCAGAGGTTCTGTCTTGGTTTCACTGGGATCAGACAGTGATTACTTATGCTTGTCGCTTTGTTTGGTGATCACTTAACATGGCCTAAACTCAAATCTTAGAGATAAACAGGCCATTTGATTGACATCCAAATAACCACAGAGCACTGTTTTAGAAAAGAACCGCGTCAGCAAACCTGTACGAATATCTCCCTTATGAACTAATAACTTTTAATACTATACATTTAGAGCGTTTTCCCACCAGCACTAGTTAGTCCGGTTAAAACAGACTCTGGTTTGTTTGCACTCTTGGTGCGATTCGTTTTGTCAGGTGTGGAAACAGTAATCACACTCGGGTGTGGACCAAAACAACCGCACCTAGCCCCTTGAGAGGAGGTGGTCTCGGTCCGGTATCTCCGGTGCGGTTCGTTTATGGTGAGAACATGATCCGACCTCTATCCGACCCAAGTATTAGATGTACTCCACAAGTTTGATCTAAACATCTCCTGCAGCCAGGTGTGCTTTGCATTATGGGATGCGGCAGATGGTGTAAACAGAGAACTGGATAGCTGTAGCAGCTAACGGCGAGGACAGTGAACGGAGGTCTCTCTTGGACTAGCAGTGAGGGACGTTGTCTTCTTGATGTTTGGAGTGAGCTGGGTGGTCTGCAGGTGGACTGTAGTTTGATATATTATCAGATTATTAGTACAGCTATGAACAGATGCTGTCTCTGCCGCTGCTCCGTGATACGCTGTACAGGAAATGTGCAGTAGTTTGGGAAAACCGGATCTTCTCCCTGTGTTTACTTTCTTGCTCACACGCCAGATAGCTCTGACCAATCAGAGGAGACAACGTGCTCACGTGGTTTGTTGGGGCGCATTTTGGTGCGTTTCAGTTTTTGCCTTTGTGAAAACAAACTTAACCGAGGAGGAAACGCTCCAAGTAGACAAACTCATTAACTGATCCAGACCAGTGAAACCAACTACTGGTGTGAAAACGCCCTGATGAGCTGATGATTTCCTAAGCTGAGAAGCAGCCAGACGCATCACTTTCTGAACTGCCCAAAAAAGGTGGTCTAGCAGGACTGGAGAGCAGGTGGACCTAGGAGCACATCTTTAGAATGTGTTAAACTACCGGCCTGCAGTGCAGCCTGTAATTATGAAACACTATCCGGCCTTTTATATGAAGCTCTTTGTGAAAAGGTGCTCTTCAGAAGTGTGGCTTGAGGTTGAAGGGATCTGCTAGACTGTGTTCTGTTCTTCAGTTGTCTTTGCAGTCGCTGTATCTCTGCCAGCTTTACAGTTGTGGAAATTACAGCCTCGCGTTTGGAATGTAATCAGCACCTACACGGCCAGAATGAAAGAAGAGAAACAGCCAACATTCATTTGTTTCCTTCAAATATAAACTACTGCGCAAAAGTCCTAGGCTGATTGTTTAAAACCTTTTATCTAAACAATACGTGTATGTTCAACAGTAAGAACACCAGATCTCATTAGAACAGTTGTAAATAATCATAAATACAATACAAAGTATCATCAATATATTGTGAGAGAAGTAGATCATATCTTGAGCTCCAGTTTGAAGAACAAAGTGTAGTTCCAGATTTCTCCTGGACGCCCCAGACATTGTATGAATGTATTGAGTTCCTTCAGCAGCAATCTTGATTTAGTTTAATGAAGTACTGAGCAGTCCAAGCAGGTATTAGATGAGAACTGATAATAATACTGGGTTGTTTCTTATCTTATCTTTGCTGTCTGGACTACAGGAGCGAACAGAAAACATTCTGTACTTTCAGTGTAGGTTAATGTAAACAGGTTATATTCCAAATGATTTTGGAGCTTTTCCATTGGTCCAATTATAATGAAGCTTTTGGAAAGAAAATTGAAAATCAACATAAATGGACAGTGATGATGTTTAAAAACACCACCTGCTGTGTTTAGTGTTTTGCTGAGCGAATAAAAGCTTGCTGTCTGGAAAAAATAGATTTTTTAATAGAATAAATGGCTAAATGCACAGTACTGCTGCATATAGCCGTGCAAATGTGTTCACCCTTCATTTATTGAATTAATGCTAAAAATAGCACGCTTCTTCATTTCTGGTCTTCTGAAAAATGAAGAAAGGGAAGATCAAGCTCCGGTCTTACTTCAGACCTGCTAAATCCACAGGTGTTTGTGAGCATCCTTCTGCATAGTCACACAAAGAAGAGTTCAGACCTCAACACTGCTGAATGTGTTTGGGATTACTTGAATTATAGAAAGCAGAAAAGGAGATATCTAGGGCTGGGCGATAAAACGATAATGATAATTATTGCGAAATAATGTTTCCTCGATAGAATTACAAGACGTAGTCGATAGAAAGACGAGAGAATTAAGTTCTGTCCATGTTTTGAGAGACAACACAAATAGCCAATGAGAATAGCTCTACGGGATGTTTGAGCTTCAAGTGCTCATGTATAGCAGTTGTACTGTTGTGATCTCCACTGTGCAGAGCTGACAGAGCACCACACTGTTGTGTTTCTGTGTGAAACACTCCCACAACTTTAGATACACGCCAGTGATTGTTTTTAGCTGCAGTTAGTGCTCCAGATAAATCCATGCTTTCAGTGGGCGTGGCCATCTTTGTGACGCATCAATGCACGTTATGCTAATTGACGTAATTTCAGAATCGATAAAGATAAATATGTATGTTGTAGGAGTTTGAGTGAGAACGCTGAGGCAAAGTTGACTTTATAACCAAAAATCCCAAGATGGGAAACTTTATTTTCTATCGAAAACTCGCTAAACCAACTCCTTATTAGAGCCGACAGATAGTCGACTCACCGTTAGCCTGAGCTTAAAGTACCAGCAACAGCCTGCTTAACACAGTGTCGATGTGAATACTGTTCATACTAATACTGCCCATGTCTGTATGTCTGTATGTATGTATGTATTTATTTGAAATACAGTTAAAAACTATTTATTTAATTTTAAAATTTTGATATCTTCACTTCTCACTTAAAGTAAAAGGCCAATAGTGATTTGATTTATATCGTAATATATATATAGATATCGACTGATATTAAAAAAATTATCATGATAAGATTTTTTCCAGTATCGCCCAGCTCTAGAGACATCTACAACTTTGTGGAACTTTGGAAACCTGAAAGTGAGTGAAAAGAAGGAGAGCAGCAAAAGCAGGGAATGGACAAATGTAATAATATAATATATAGTTGTTGAGGCCTCTGTGTTTTTGTTTTTATTAAATGTTTTCTGTTTGTTTTCTCTGAAGCTGAATGAATGAAGTCCGTTTGGACTTTGAGAATGAAGGCCTCTCTCTGGCTCTGCGCAGTCTGTGCTGGATTTAATTAAACGAAAATAGATCAAACATATTTTAGTTTGATTAAATCCAGCAACAAACTGCATTCCCTAAGAGTTTCCCTGCCAATGATGTAACTCGTAAAGATAAATTATGTTGAACATGCTGTCAAGCCTTTCACTCCCTTCACACATCAACATGTGAGATAAACCCACAACTCTGGTGAACTGGGGGGTTGGGAGGACTTCTTCGGCATCACAGACTGATGGAGAAAGCATGGGGTAGTTGTTAATTAGTTGTGGGCAGGCATGTGGCTTTTATACTTTAAAAGGGCAGCAGACTGGAATGTATACATCCCACCGTCTGAAAGTGTGTCATCTCTGCATTTGTGCGGTTTTAATGAATTAAAGACTCGAGACGGTGATTTACGGGAAACAATGCTGCTTTCATGCAGGACCTCAGGCTCCCCACAGCACAAGACAATTCATGGAGGGTAAAAAATAATACCCTGCATTCCGGCCTTTAAGAGTGACCTGATAAATTCACTGCGGTGCCATATCTTAACCGTATTTGGTATTGAAAGCTTCCAGATCCAGGCTGAGTGGTAGACGTATGTCTCTGTGGCGGCAGGCTGGGCTGGACGCCACATGCTGCATTTACGGCTTTATTTCATTCTCGGCTGCTGGTCTGATCTCAGTTTGTTTGTGATATTGACCCTGTGCACTCTATTGTGTACATTTACGGTGTATTCCTGAAAGTTCTGGTGCATCACTATTGATTCCTAGAAAACTACATCCTCTGTTTGTCAAGCAGAGTAAAACTAAAGTGGTTCAGGGAGTTCAGATAGGATCAGACCTCGTGCTGGAGTCCTGGGTGCATTAGCTCACTAATAACTGGGTTCTATGGCTGCTTAATGGACACAGGGGGCAGCACAGTTGTGTATGCGTGCTGGGGGTCAGATGGGAGCAGGGCCCATTAGACTTTTTGTTTTTGCTATCATTTTTTTCTAAAGTTAGCTGACTCGCAGCTTATTCCGACTCTGCTACTATGGGGGAAAAAATGACCCTCCCTACAGCCTAGTCAGGCTCGGCCGCAGTGCAAATCACCAGCACACAGACTAGTGAGGCTACGCTGTTGGAGTGATTGGAGGGTCCGTATGGCGCCTGACTTGTAGTAACTGCTATTGCTAGACAAAGTTACCTGACTTGCAGTCTAGTTTAGCTCATCTACTGCTGGGAAAAGTTACCTGACTTGCAGTCTAGTTGGGCTCATCTACTGCTGGGAAAAGTTACCTGACTTGCAGTCTAGTTTAGCTCATCTACTGCTGGGAAAAGTTACCTGACTTGCAGTCTAGTTGGGCTCATCTACTGCTGGGAAAAGTTACCTGACTTGCAGTCTAGTTTAGCTCATCTACTGCTGGGAAAAGTTACCTGACTTGCAGTCTAGTTTAGCTCATCTACTGCTGGGAAAAGTTACCTGACTTGCAGTCTAGTTGGGCTCTGTCTACTGCTGGGAAAAGTTACCTGACTTGCAGTCTAGTTTAGCTCATCTACTGCTGGGAAAAGTTACCTGACTTGCAGTCTAAGTGAGCTTCGCTACTGCTGGGAAAAGATAACTGACTTGCAGTCTAGTTGAGCGTCGCTACTGCTGGGAAAAGTTACCTGACTTGCAGTCTAGTTGGGCTCTGTCTACTGCTGGGAAAAGATACCTGACTTGCAGTCTAGTTGAGCGTCGCTACTGCTGGGAAAAGTTACCTGACTTGCAGTCTAGTCGAGCTTCACTACTGCTGGGAAAAGTTACCTGACTTGCAGTCTAAGTGAGCTTCGCTACTGCTGGGAAAAGATACCTGACTTGCAGTCTAGTTGAGCTTCGCTACTGCTGGGAAAAGATACCTGACTTGCAGTCTAGTTGAGCTCATCTACTGCTGGGAAAAGTTACCTGACTTGCAATCTAAGTGAGCTTCACTACTGCTGGGAAAAGATACCTGACTTGCAGTCTAGTTGAGCGTCGCTACTGCTGGGAAAAGATACCTGACTTGCAGTCTAGTTGAGCTTCGCTACTGCTGGGAAAAGTTACCTGACTTGCAGTCTAGTTGGGCTCTGTCTACTGCTGGGAAAAGATACCTGACTTGCAGTCTAGTTGAGCGTCGCTACTGCTGGGAAAAGTTACCTGACTTGCAGTCTAGTTGAGCTTCGCTACTGCTGGGAAAAGATACCTGACTTGCAGTCTAGTTGAGCTCATCTACTGCTGGGAAAAGTTACCTGACTTGCAGTCTAGTTGAGCGTCGCTACTGCTGGGAAAAGTTACCTGACTTGCAGTCTAGTTGAGCTTCGCTACTGCTGGGAAAAGTTACCTGACTTGCAGTCTAGTCGAGCTTCACTACTGCTGGGAAAAGTTACCTGACTTGCAGTCTAGTTGAGCTCCCCTACTTGTGGGGAAAAAGTAACTAACTTGCAATCTAGTTGAACTCCAATACTGCTGGGAACAGTTACCTGACTTGCAGTCTAGTTGAGCTCCCCTACTTGTGGGGAAAAAGTAACTAACTTGCAATCTAGTTGAACTCCAATACTGCTTGGAACAGTTACCTGACTTGCAGTCTAGCCAAGCTCCGCTACTGCTGGGAGCAGTTACCTGAATTGCAGTCTAGTCAAGCTCCACTACTGCTGGGAAAAGTTACCTGACTTGCAGTCTAGTTTAGCTCATCTACTGCTGGTAACAGTTACCTGACTTGCAGTCTAGTTGAGCTCTGCTACTGCTGGGAACAGTCACCTGACTTGCAGTCTAAGTGAGCTTCGCTACTGCTGGGAAAAGTTACCTGACTTGCAGTCTAGTTGAGCTTCGCTACTGCTGGGAAAAGATACCTGACTTGCAGTCTAGTTGAGCTTCGCTACTGCTGGGAAAAGATACCTGACTTGCAGTCTAGTTGAGCTTCGCTACTGCTGGGAAAAGATACCTGACTTGCAGTCTAGTTGGGCTCTGTCTACTGCTGGGAAAAGATACCTGACTTGCAGTCTAGTTGGGCTCTGTTACTGCTGGGAAAAGTTACCTGACTTGCAGTCTAGTTGGGCTCTGTCTACTGCTGGGAAAAGTTACCTGACTTGCAGTCTAGTTGGGCTCTTTCTACTGCTGGGAAAAGTTACCTGACTTGCAGTCTAGTTGGGCTCTGTCTACTGCTGGGAAAAGTTACCTGACTTGCAGTCTAGTTGGGCTCTGTCTACTGCTGGGAAAAGTTACCTGACTTGCAGTCTAGTTGGGCTCTTTCTACTGCTGGGAAAAGTTACCTGACTTGCAGTGTAGTTGAGCTTCGCTACTGCTGGGAAAAGTTACCTGACTTGCAGTCTAGTTGGGCTCTGTTACTGCTGGGAAAAGTTACCTGACTTGCAGTGTAGTTGAGCTTCGCTACTGCTGGGAAAAGTTACCTGACTTGCAGTCTAGTTGGGCTCTGTCTACTGCTGGGAAAAGTTACCTGACTTGCAGTCTAGTCGAGCGTCGCTACTGCTGGGAAAAGATACCTGACTTGCAGTCTAGTTGGGCTCTGCTACTGCTGGGAAAAGTTACCTGACTTGCAGTCTAGTTGGGCTCTGTTACTGCTGGGAAAAGTTACCTGACTTGCAGTCTAGTTGGGCTCTGTCTACTGCTGGGAAAAGTTACCTGACTTGCAGTCTAGTTGAGCTTCGCTACTGCTGGGAAAAGTTACCTGACTTGCAGTCTAGTTGAGCTTCGCTACTGCTAGGAAAAGTTACCTGACTTGCAGTCTAGTTGAGCTCCATCTACTGCTGGGAAAAGATACCTGACTTGCAGTCTAGTTGAGCTTCGCTACTGCTGGGAAAAGTTACCTGACTTGCAGTCTAGTTGGGCTCTGTTACTGCTGGGAAAAGTTACCTGACTTGCAGTCTAGTTGGGCTCTGTCTACTGCTGGGAAAAGTTACCTGACTTGCAGTCTAGTTGGGCTCTGCTACTGCTGGGAAAAGTTACCTGACTTGCAGTCTAGTTGAGCTCTGCTACTGCTGGGAAAAGTTACCTGACTTGCAGTCTAGTCGAGCGTCGCTACTGCTGGGAAAAGATACCTGACTTGCAGTCTAGTTGGGCTCTGTCACTGCTGGGAAAAGTTACCTGACTTGCAGTCTAGTTGGGCTCTGCTACTGCTGGGAAAAGTTACCTGACTTGCAGTCTAGTTGGGCTCTGTCACTGCTGGGAAAAGTTACCTGACTTGCAGTCTAGTTGGGCTCTGTCTACTGCTGGGAAAAGTTACCTGACTTGCAGTCTAGTTGGGCTCTGTCACTGCTGGGAAAAGTTACCTGACTTGCAGTCTAGTTGAGCTTCGCTACTGCTAGGAAAAGTTACCTGACTTGCAGTCTAGTTGAGCTCCATCTACTGCTGGGAAAAGATACCTGACTTGCAGTCTAGTTGAGCTTCGCTACTGCTGGGAAAAGTTACCTGACTTGCAGTCTAGTTGGGCTCTGTTACTGCTGGGAAAAGTTACCTGACTTGCAGTCTAGTTGGGCTCTGTCTACTGCTGGGAAAAGTTACCTGACTTGCAGTCTAGTTGAGCTTCGCTACTGCTGGGAAAAGTTACCTGACTTGCAGTCTAGTTGGGCTCTGTCTACTGCTGGGAAAAGTTACCTGACTTGCAGTCTAGTTGGGCTCTGTCTACTGCTGGGAAAAGTTACCTGACTTGCAGTCTAGTTGGGCTCTGTCACTGCTGGGAAAAGTTACCTGACTTGCAGTCTAGTTGGGCTCTGTCTACTGCTGGGAAAAGATACCTGACTTGCAGTCTAGTTGGGCTCTGTCTACTGCTGGGAAAAGTTACCTGACTTGCAGTCTAGTTGGGCTCTGTCTACTGCTGGGAAAAGTTACCTGACTTGCAGTCTAGTCGAGCGTCGCTACTGCTGGGAAAAGATACCTGACTTGCAGTCTAGTTGGGCTCTGTCTACTGCTGGGAAAAGTTACCTGACTTGCAGTCTAGTTGGGCTCTGTCTACTGCTGGGAAAGGTTACCTGACTTGCAGTCTAGTTGGGCTCTGCTACTGCTGGGAAAAGTTACCTGACTTGCAGTCTAGTTGGGCTCTGCTACTGCTGGGAAAAGTTACCTGACTTGCAGTCTAGTTGGGCTCTGTCTACTGCTGGGAAAAGATACCTGACTTGCAGTCTAGTCGAGCTTCGCTACTGCTGGGAAAAGTTACCTGACTTGTAGTCTAGTCGAGCTTCGCTACTGCTGGGAAAAGTTACCTGACTTGTAGTCTAGTCGATCTCTCAGCCTAATCAGACTCCATTTTTGTGGTGCACAGTCACTGGCCCACAGACTAGTTAAACCCTATTGTCACAATGTAAAGTCTAATCAGACTCCACTGTTGTGATGCAAAGTCTCTGGCCTAATTAAACTCTGTTGTCGTTATACAAAGTGCCCAGCTCGTGGTCCACTCAGACGCCACTGTTGTGGTGAAAATTGCAGCCTAGTGAAACTCCGCTACTGCCGGGAAATTACCTGGTCTGTGAGGCTTTTTCAACCCCGCCGTCCCCGCAAACTCCACTACTGCTGAGAGAAGTGACCCTGTTTATGTACTGCTCAAACTGACCAGACTTGTGTCCTCGTTAAACCATGCTGAATAAAGTCGAGCCCACTGGATTCACATATTTCCATAATTTTAATTCATATTAAAAGTGTGCTCCATTGTTTAGCCTCTTATACCGTTCTCACATCTCGCATCTCGAAAAACGCTTACTGTAGCGTAGTTCTTCACGTATAAGGTCAGTGACGCGTTGGCCCTCCCGGACCGGCCAGCCTGTGACATTTCAAGCTGGAATTCCTTTGTGAGGAACCTGGGTCCAGCTGCCTGTTGTATGGCGGACCGGTTTGCTGACCTCATGCGCTGCACACAAGTGTCTTTGTGTGGGAAACAGCAGCTGTCCAAATCCCTAAGCTCAATCCTCTCTCTGTTCCGAAGGTTGCCGAGCAGGATGTTGAGGCTAGTGCAGTACGGCTGGTCACGTTCACAGGCTGGCCGGTCTGTGATCTCTTCATCAGCCTCTTCATAAGCGCTAAAGAGAAAAGATGACAGCAGAGGGCTGTTTATCACTCTCCTCTCTCCAGACACTCTGCAGACTGCTAACCTTTAGATTTGGAGGACACAGTACTCTATTACTGTATACGTGTACCAACATACACTGTAATGTACGATATATCATACTACATCACATTTTAATATATATACAGTGTATTTTCACCAGTGAGAACACCATCATTAGAACAGGTGTAAATAATCCTACATATAATATAAAGTAACATAAATATCTTATTGTGAGAGAAGTAGATCATATCTTGAGCTCCAGTTTGAAGAACAAAGTGTAGTTCCAGATTTCTCCTGGACGCCCCAGACATTGTATGAATGTATTCAGTTCCTTCAGCAGCAATCTTGATTTAGTTTAATTAAGTACTGAGCAGTCAAAGCAGGTATTAGATGAGAACTGATAATAATACTGGGTTGTTTCCACAAAGAGAAGTTGGGAAAGGGTTAAATAAACACACTGACATATGTAAAAACACTACTTACTGTATTAATACTGTTTAAATATTAAATATAGAAAAAATAGAAATATAATTACACAGGTGTTTCGTGTGTGTATTTTTTCTATCTGTCTTTTATCTATCTATCTATCTATCTATCTATCTATCTATCTATCTATCTATCTGTCTATCTATCTATCTATCTATGTATCTATCTATTTATCTGTCTGTTTTCTGTCTGTTATCTATCTATCTATCTATCTCTATCTGTGTTTTTATCTATCTATCTATCTATCTATCTATCTATCTATCTATCTATCTATCTGTTTTTATCTATCTGTCTATCTATCTATCTATCTGTGTTTTTATCTATCTGTCTATCTATCTGTGTTTTTATCTATCTATCTATCTATCTATCTATCTATCTATCTATCTATCTATCTGTGTTTTTATCTATCTATCTGTCTGTCTGTCAGTCTTAGTCCTATTTAGTATGTTGGGGTTCTTTTACATAGTAAAATCATAGTGCTTATTAAGTTTATCTATCTATCTGTCTCTCTGTGATCTATCTATCTATCTTTTACATAGTAAAGTCATAGTGCTTATTAAGTTTATCTACCCATCTATCTGTCTCTCTGTGATCTATCTATCTTTTACATAGTAAAATCATAGTGCTAATTAAGTTTATCTATCTGTCTCTCTGTGATCTATCTATCTTTTACATAGTAAAATCATAGTGCTTATTAAGTTTATCTATCTGTCTATCTGTCTCTCTGTGATCTATCTGTATTTTTTACATAGTAAAATCATAGTGCTTATTAAGTTTATCTATCTATCTGTCTCTCTGTGATCTGTCTATCTTTTACATAGTAAAATCATAGTGCTTATTAAGTTTATCTATCTATCTGTCTCTCTGTGATCTATCTATGTTTTACATAGTAAAATCATAGTGCTTATTAAGTTTATCTATCTATCTGTCTCTCTGTGATCTGTCTATCTTTTACATAGTAAAATCATAGTGCTTATTAAGTTTATCTATCTATCTGTCTCTCTGTGATCTATCTATGTTTTACATAGTAAAATCATAGTGCTTATTAAGTTTATCTATCTATCTGTCTCTCTGTAATCTGTCTATCTTTTACATAGTAAAATCATAGTGCTTATTAAGTTTATCTATCTATCTGTCTATCTGTGATCTATCTATGTTTTACATAGTAAAATCATAGTGCTTATTAAGTTTATCTATCTATCTGTCTCTCTGTGATCTGTCTATCTTTTACATAGTAAAATCATAGTGCTTATTAAGTTTATCTATCTATCTGTCTCTCTGTGATCTATCTATCTATCTTTTACATAGTAAAATCATAGTGCTTATTAAGTTTATCTATCTATCTGTCTGTCTCTCTGTGATCTATCTATCTATCTTTTACATAGTAAAATCATAGTGCTAATTAAGTTTATCTATCTATCTGTCTCTCTGTAATCTATCTATCTATCTTTTACATAGTAAAATCATAGTGCTAATTAAGTTTATCTATCTATCTGTCTCTCTGTGATCTATCTATCTATCTTTTACATAGTAAAATCATAGTGCTAATTAAGTTTATCTATCTATCTGTCTCTCTGTGATCTGTCTATCTATCTTTTACATAGTAAAATCATAGTGCTTATTAAGTTTATCTATCCATCTATCTGTCTCTCTGTGATCTATCTATCTATGTTTTACATAGTAAAATCATAGTGCTTATTAAGTTTATCTATCTATCTATCTGTCTCTGTGATCTATCTATCTATGTTTTACATAGTAAAATCATAGTGCTTATTAAGTTTATCTATCTATCTATCTGTCTCTGTGATCTATCTATCTATGTTTTACATAGTAAAATCATAGTGCTTATTAAGTTTATCTATCTGTCTGTCTCTCTGTGATCTATCTATCTATCTTTTACATAGTAAAATCATAGTGCTTATTAAGTTTATCTATCTGTCTCTGTGATCTATCTATCTATGTTTTACATAGTAAAATCATAGTGCTTATTAAGTTTATCTATCCATCTATCTGTCTCTCTGTGATCTATCTATCTATGTTTTACATAGTAAAATCATAGTGCTTATTAAGTTTATCTATCTATCTATCTGTCTCTGTGATCTATCTATCTATGTTTTACATAGTAAAATCATAGTGCTTATTAAGTTTATCTATCTATCTATCTGTCTCTGTGATCTATCTATCTATGTTTTACATAGTAAAATCATAGTGCTTATTAAGTTTATCTATCCATCTATCTGTCTCTCTGTGATCTATCTATCTATGTTTTACATAGTAAAATCATAGTGCTTATTAAGTTTATCTATCTATCTATCTGTCTCTGTGATCTATCTATCTATGTTTTACATAGTAAAATCATAGTGCTTATTAAGTTTATCTATCTATCTATCTGTCTCTGTGATCTATCTATCTATGTTTTACATAGTAAAATCATAGTGCTTATTAAGTTTATCTATCTATCTATCTGTCTCTCTGTGATCTATCTATCTATCTTTTACATAATAAAATCATAGTGCTTATTAAGTTTATCTATCTATCTGTCTGTCTCTCTGTGATCTATCTATCTATGTTTTACATAGTAAAATCATAGTGCTTATTAAGTTTCGTGCAGCTTTCTAAGTGACTTTAATCCTGTTTTAAGTAACTTTCTCGAAACTCAGTTGCAACTGTCTCACCTTTTTTTGACACAGTGAAACACAAGATCAATCAGCTGGTCTGACTGAGTTCAGTCGACAAAAAACAACAAGGACTGCAGTAGTGTTGTGTAATTGTTTGTAATTGTTCTGTCAGGTTAACCGGCTAGTTATCCAGCCATCTAGGTCTACATGACAGCTGTTCGGAGCTGCTGGTGTCAGCGTTGGTTCTGCTTTGCTAGGCTGCTGTATCTGCTTGCTTTTAATTTGTTCCTCTCTAAATCAATGAAATGAAACACACGTGCAGATGTGGGCTAAATGTTAGTGGGCTTTGACTGTTCTGTCACAGGAAATCTCAGTGTTCTTTGTGGATTTGTAAGGGCTGAGGTGGCAAGTGGGTAATCTGGATCTAGCCTGTGCCCTCTGTTCTGCGTCTGCATCCAATCCCCTGAATTGCTAAACCCCCCTCTCGTTGCTAGGTAGTGCGATACCCAGGGCTTTTATCACTGTGGAAACTTTGTTTTGGCTGTCAGCCTCGCTGCATTAGACTGATGTATGGTTCCAATTCTCGCTCGTCATGTGAAACAGATGTCACCTTTCCTTGCTTCCAAGAGAGACACTTGACGTTATTTGCGGTGTCAGGTTTTTACAGTAGAAAGGATAGCGTGATAATTTAACTATGATGAGTGGCAAACTGCTCAGCCTGAGAATAAATCCAGGCTCTTTTATATGTTTTCCTGTAATATATTGTTACATTCTGTATAAATGTCTTTGATTTATTCCCTGGCTGTGTAGTTTGCTACTCATAAGAGCAAAATTACTATGCTATTCTTGTCATAATATGTTGTAACGTTTTTGTTATTGTGTCATTGTGACTGTGCAAGGTAGCCCATCACCAGTACTATCAGTACCAATGTAAATATTTCACTTAATGGTATGTCCTGACTTACCTCAGTGTCCTGTTGTAGAAGGGGATGCGGGGCAAATGGGAGGTAAAGGGGAACTGGGACTTCTTTTTCCTGTTGGGCGGGTCCACCTTCAGAGAGGGAGAGGGTCCTCAGTGTCCTAGGGTTGATAAAACCTATAAAAGAGAAAGAGAACTGGTATATGCATGAGTATACTTACCGGTGATGCCCAGTGTT
Source organism: Megaleporinus macrocephalus (assembly GCA_021613375.1). Lineage (NCBI taxonomy): Eukaryota > Metazoa > Chordata > Actinopteri > Characiformes > Anostomidae > Megaleporinus > Megaleporinus macrocephalus. Next base: position 38,256,078 of record CM038710.1, on the reverse strand, counting down.
GGTTTGTGCTTAAACCTCTGCCCACTAGATGGCAGTGTTGTAATCTATTTTCAGCTCCACTCCAACATTAACAAGCAGCACAAGGGCGCAATGTTATTGTAAGCATTGACAAACCTGTTCATATAGTGGTGTGTTTTAATAGTAGGATTTGAAAAATCACAACATATCACTTTGCTTACAATATCACAGTATATCGTGACCACTGTATCACAATACATATTGTATCGCCACGTTCTTGCCAATGTATCGTGGGGCGATTCTAGTAATACCTCTGTGTGGAAAAGTTGTATTTGAATGCTGGTTAGACTAGGGGTGTAAGAAAATATTGAAATATCGAATACCTCAATATTATGTTTAGTAATACTCTTCTTATTTGAAACAGTACTGTTGGAGCTGTAACGGCGAACGCTCGTTTAAACTGTGCTATTGCAGCTGCTATGGCGACGGTCCTTTTAAACTTGACTGTAGGGCCTAAGGCTGGTTTAAACAGTGGTACGCTGGCTGTAATGGGGTAGCAGCGGAGGCTCTTCCACATTGCTGCTGATTAAAGAGTGGGAGAGCAGGCTGGGCCTCTTCTCACCACACTCTCCAAAGCCTGTGCTGTGATTGGCTGAACACTGCTGAGGAATTCAGGCCTCCGAGGGGCTTGTCCATGCTCCCTGAACAAAACAAAACGAAAGAGAGAGGGAGAGAGGAAGCGAGCAGTAGCTAGGCCTCCAAGCCGGTCATGAAAAGGGGGAGAAAAAAAAATGACCACTGTCCCCTCCTGTCTTTTTTTTTTTTTTTTCCCTCTTCTTCTTTTCTTTTTGAAAAGTAGGCGGGGCAGCCCACAGCCCACAGCGGAGGGCACACTTTAGGGGCTTTTTGTGGTGAACTCTGGCTGTGAGGACACAGGCAGCGGTATGATGGCAGCAGCAGGCAGGTTGTGTTTGTTGGTCTTGCTGGAGTTGCCCGGATGAGGCGCTCAGTGTTTTTGGGGCTGGACGCTGAATAAGTGCTGAAGTCATGTTTGTAGCTGGACTTGCTTGTTTTTTTCACTTTCTCTCGGGGGTCACTTGTCTTCTCTGCTGGACAGACAGTCGTTTCCGCGGCTTTAAGTGGCTGTAGAGGTTGGACCCTCTTCTGAAAGCTCAGGTGAGCTGATATGGATGTCCTGCTCTATTGTGGTGAAGTTAATAGTGAAGACTTGCAGTGAGTGTCTGTATGTTAAGCTGAGGTTATATCACTAATTTACATACAGATTTAATGCCATTTCACTCCAATATGCTTAATTACAGAATTTCTAGGAACCAAATTACTTTTCAGCTGCTTGTTTTCTGTTTGTTTCATTGTCAAACATCAACCACGGCAAAAACATTCTGCAGCAAATCTCAGAAATAACTTTAGATCAAATTTAGATCGTAATAAAAACAGGTTCTCTTCTTATGAAGCCATAACTATTAACATTTAAATTAATTAACATTAATTAACAACATGCGTTTGCTTTCGCAGACAATAATCACAGTTTGTAAAGGTTAACTTATCTGTACTGGAGAAGAGAAGGGATGGCCAAAGGGGCCAAATTGTAAAGAGGCAATAAGACAATACAGTGTTGTCACTGTGAGAAATTCTATATTAATATACTGTACTTAACATATCGTGTGAGTCAGAGCTTAATTTGTGAATAGTAGAAAACTAAGTAGTGAGGAATCCAGCAGGTCAGTGATTCAGGAGGCGTCCTTCATGCAGCAACAACAGATATGGTGTTTCACCCACTCACAACTGAGTGGGAGCTTTCTCTATTACTATAGTGGATCTCGTAAGTAACAGCAATGCTAAAATTCATAATCATCAATAATTTTCCTTTATGTGGGTTTTCTAACTCTAAACAGTAGAGATGGACCAATCAGTGTTTTTGAGGCCGATTCCGATCGCTGATCACCCTTCAGCACGATCGGCCGATAGTCGATACCGATAGAGGGCGGAGTATATGGCAGGGCTACATGTAGTTATTAGCACAATATGGCAGTATATGGCAGGGCTACATGTAGTTATTAGCGCAAGCAAGTCATGACACATGGTCTAAACTGGTTTATTACCATTTTTAATGAGCTCATATGAAACAGTATCATATTTTTGACTAAATTAGCAGTAAATAAACAAAGTAAATCCAAAAAATATCTCCAATACTGCAATAATTTAATTTAGACCCTTAATTTAAAACTAAAAAAGCTAATTAAATAAATGCAGTAAAAACTGCAGTCATTAAACGCAGTTTAAAATGATTTAAATGATATAAAATGACAATCTGCAATCATTAAATGTAGATCTTGAATTGTTGCTGCTGTTCTGTTTGTACCGGTCAGATCTGGTCTGTATGGTGTTCTGGGTTGTTTGTTTTGTGTTAGCTGTGCGTGCTAGCTCTGCTGTTTGTTGATATTCACTGTATTCAGCTGTGTGCCAGACAGACGACATGTTTTCACTCAGCACATGCTGTGAACGCTATAACCTGTTCTTACGAGGCTGCTGCTTTAGTCAGTCTGTGGAAAATGAAAAGCTATGTATTTCCACCTAGTGGTTCAGATAGGAATTGCAGGGAGCTGGCTGGAGGGGGTTTCACGGAGGGCTCCTCTTCCTGGATGAAACGCTAGCTGTAAATACAGAAATTAGGCTCATGTGTTTAACGCCATCGATTGGCTCTCGGGATCGACTAAATTGGAGAAATATCGGCCGATCACTGATCACATATTTTAAGTAAAAATACCGATACATAGCCGATTGATCTTTCTATCTCTACTAAACAGGCTGCTACTAATGTGTGAGTAGCTGATAAAGTTGATACCAGCGTGGCCTTGTATGAGGGTGTGCCAGGCTGCCAGTAGACAGGCAATAAGAAATGTGTTACAAGATGATGTCACCTTGTAAGAGAGAAAAGGGCTGGATTTCCAACCAGGCGTTTCAGGCAGCTGAACTGTGGGAGAGAGTTTCTCTCTCTGGCATGTACCCTTTACCATTTACATGCACAACAACCTACAACACACTAAAGAAAAGAGGAAAAACTGGAAAAGCATGATGGGTCCACCACGTGAACCAGGTGCCAGGTCCACTAAAATACATACCAGACTAATCTGTAGTTCATCTGATTCTCTGTATACTTTATTACCCTGTTCTCCAATGATCAGCTCCCCACAGGACCACCACTGAGCACATATTATTTGGGTGGTGGGTCATTCTCAGCACCGCAGTGACACTGACATGGTGGTGCCAGGTTAGTGTGTGTTGTGCTGGTGTGAGTGGATCAGGCTCAGTAGTGATGCTGGAGTGTTTAAGCACCTCAGTGTCGCCGGTGGACTGAGAATAGCCCACCAACCTAAACTATCCACTCTATCCTGGACATCCTGGAACCTGTCCTGTCCTGTGGGCAGCATACTGTGGACCACTGATTAAGGACTAGAGGATGATGAACATTAACTGTGCAGCAACAGATGTGCTATCATCTCTGACTTTACATCTGCAAGGTAGGAGTGTCTAATAGAGTGGACATTGAGACACACTCTTAACACATCACCACCACCTCAGTGTCACTGCAGTGCTGAGAATAAGCAACCATCCACAAAATACTTGCTCTGTGAAGGTGCTGTGGGGGTCCTGACCACTGAAGAACAAGAAAACAAAGTATACAGAGAATCAGATGGACTGCAGTCTGTAAGTGTACAATGAGTGTAAATACAAGGAGGTGGTTTTATATTATGGCTGATGAGTTGATGTATATCTGCACATGTAGTATGTATAACATTTGGTGGAATTTGCCATTAAAACTAAAACAAAGTATTTTAATGTATTATTAATTTATTGAAATTAAATTTTTTGATTATTTAATTCATTAAGCTTCCTGTACTTACTTTTCCTTTTAACCTCTATCAGCCGTATCACTAGAACTGTTGCAAATATTCATTTATTTGTAACATTTTCCATGTGACTCTCCGTCGGTGTGCTAATATGTGTATAACGAGTGTATTTGTGGACTAAAGCTCTTTCCAGCAGTCGGTGAACGTGCTGCACGCTCGTAATCCATCTTGAGGAGTCACATTCCAGCTCTTTAAAACAAGCCTCAGAAACGTGCTGGAGCTTTAACAGACTGTAAATTTGTGTGTGAAGCTTGGGAGTAGCTCTCTGAGCTGCAGAGAGCTGTGGCTCGGGAGCTGCGCGTATTAGCCATATCAGCAATTAACCTTCTATGATTTAGATCTTTTGCATTGCCTGCTGAATAAACTGGTCCTGTAGGGCAGCTGTACTTTTTTTCCTTCCCTTTGCTCTTTCCTCTTGTCTTTTTGTTCTCTCTCTCTGTGCCTCTCTCGCCCACGCGTTCCCTGACTCTGTACTCCTCTCCGAGTCCAGGCACTGCCTGGTCTGTTGCGGTACCTCGCTCTGAATCCTGTGGTGGCGAGACAGCTAACGTAGCGCTCCTATTGATCCTCTCTCCAGGCAACCCCGCACAGCGGCCGAGCGAAGGGCAGTCCTCAGAAAGCAGGCAGCGCTCTCCATCCTCAGAGTTAAATATAGGCCTGCTCTGGCCCTCGGCTTTGTGCGCTGGCTTTGGTGTCCTTGCTGCACGGCACAAAGCAGTCACTCTAATTCACCAGTCACTTGATGATGCTCTCGTTCTTTGAGAGGCGTATTGTCGCCGCGGCTGGTCTGAGAGTCGACTCTGCACTCTTGTGGTCATAAGACTGCTGTCTGTCTGTACTCTCTGTTATATTGTTAATTAGGTCTGTGTACTGGTAGGAACCTGGCGATACAATACGTATCATGATATCGCGGTCACGATTCAATATTATCACGATATACCGTGATACTGCAAGCAAAGTGATTTACTGTGATTTTTCAAATCCTACTATTAAAACACAGCACTGTATGAACAGGTTTGTCAATGCTTACAATAGCATTGCGCCCTTGTGCTGCTTGTTAATGTTGGAGTGAAGCTGAAAATAAATTACAACACTGCCATCTAGTGGTCAAAGGTTTAAACACAACACACAATGATTCACTGTCTGCCAGAAATCTGAGTATTGATACTGTGTTTCTGAGAATCGATACAATATCACGAAACATTATATCCCGATATTCGATATTCCGATATTTTCCTACACCACTATTGTTAATTGAGTAACCTATACTTCTTAAAAAAGACATCTCTTCAAGGGTTCTTCAACGTTCTATACAGAACCATGAACACTCAGAGAACCACCTCCTTGTATCCACAATTGTAGTCAATTTTATCACTTCCACTTCCCATGTAGAAGCTTTACCTTTGTAGTTCTACAATTACTGACTGTAGTCCATCTGTATCTCTGTATACCTTGATACCCTGTTCTTCAATGGTCAGAACTCCTACAGAGCAGGCATTGTTTGGTTGTGTTGGTATGTCTTGTGCTGGCACAGGTGTTCATAACAAAGGGTTCTGTTGGTGTACATCAATCCAGAGAACCATTTCACCATGCATGGAACCATCTGAGCATAATCTGGTTCTCTGTAGAAGTCATGGCTCTGTGTGTTGGAGGATAGGGAGTCAGTCTTGTGGCTGGACGGCTGCTGTTTCGATCCCCCGAACCATCGGGATACGAATGAAGTGCCCTTGAGCAAGATATCTAACCACTAACTGCTCTCTAGACATTGTGGATAGGGCTGCCCACTGCTCTAGCCATGTGTGTTTACTGCTCCCTAGTGTGTGTGTGCGTGCATGCATGTGGGTGTTTCATTTCACGGATGGGTCCAATTCCAATTCAGTGTGCAAACGCAAGTGGTTCTAAACTTATGAACCCTTGAGGAACCATCTGTGTGATAATTGTTTTTGGGAGGAACTCATGACAGTGAAGCTCTGGTTTGTTAGGCTTAATTCTTAATGCGTCCATCCAGTCAGACAATTGTTGATTCAAAAATTAATTTAATTTGCGAGAGGATATTAATATGCATATGTTTGTTTTTTACATTTGATTTGCATTGCATCCATCTGTGAAACAGAACAGGCCTTTAACTGACCGAGCATCTGTAGCCTTTAAAAAATGTAGATTATTGGAAAAATGTGGACAAGGAGGCCTTTAAACCTGCCTCATCATTGAGGTATTCGTTGCGTTGCATATCAGGAATGAAAAGGTTCAGTCTTGTTCAGTTAAGCAGCAATTCTATGTTTCAATCCAGTTTTTTTTTGATAAATTAACTGAGATTGAATTAATAAATTGTGACGGCTCTGAGTCAAAACTAATCTTTAAATATAGTCCACACATTTAAAGACACCGCAACCTGTACCCTAAATCCCTTCAGTGTAGACTCACAGTGTAGAGTTTTCCTGCCTGGGCTGACAGTAGATCTGTGGGAGCGAGCCTTTGGGCCTGGTTTCATGCAGGCAGGCTAATGCAGCTCCTGGCAGGGGCTCGGTTGGGGGGGATTTGGGGCTGCTGGAGGGAGCAGGTGTTGCTGTGCCACTTTGATGGTGGGGAGCTCATTGTCTAAGCATTTAATTAGCATAGCAAAGCGCAGAAGGAGGAAAGCCAGAGGCCTCTTAATTGAGTGAGCGGGGGACCTGAGCTTCACTCTCGAGGGTGCGTGCACACTCCTGCCCTGCCACTTCTCCGGCCACAGGACAGTCTACTTGTTGCTTTTCACATGCAAAGTTGTGTCTTTGGAAACATATATTTGCAGCTGAGCGAGACGGTTTCAAGGTACGCTGATGACCGCTGGAGCAACACTTCAGTGATTCGGTTCTCTCTTGACGACGAAGGACAGATGATGCCCACAGCGAGTGCTGTCTGTGGAGCTGTGGTTTAAACCTGCGTACTGGAAAATATATACTTTGTGAACCCACGCGAGATCAGAGTGCAGTGGGTGGTTTTCTAAACAACCATTTATTTATATATATATATATATATATATATATATATATATATGTGTGTGTGTGTATATATATATATATGTGTATGTGTGTGTTAGTTATGTGTTAAGTATATCTGTCGCTGTCCAATGAGAAACAAGTGTCTCCAAAAAGGCAAGTTTACAGGAGAGAACAAAAACCATCTTTACTTTCAATGCAAGTCAATGGAACCAGAGATTTTTTTCAAGTGATTTTGTAGGTTTTCTATTGGTCCACTTACCATGACATGACACCATGACACAATGTAAACGACAGCAGCTGCGTTCAAATGTTGTAGAAAAAAGAAAATTGACAAAAATAGAGATTAATATTTTTATTTGAACAGCGACAATGTTTACAGTATGAGGAACCTTAATGTCATCGCTGTCCAAAGAAAAAACATCTTACATTATTTTTGTTTTACTAGGGCTGTGTATTGGCAAGAGCCTGGCGGTACAATACGTATAGTGATACAGCGGTCACAATTCAATATATTGGGATATTGCAAGCAAAGTGGTATATTGCAATTTCCAAATCCTACTATTAAAAAACACCACTATAGGAACAGGTTTGTCAATGCTTACAACAGCATTGCGCCCTTGTGCTGCTTGTTAATGTTGGAGTGGAGCTGAAAATGGATTACAACACTGGCATCTAGTGGTCAGAGGTTTAAACACAACACGCAGGATTCACTGTCTGCCAGGAATCTGTGTATTGATACTGTGTTTTTGAGAATTGATACAGTATCCCTAAACATAGTATCCAGATATTCGATATTTTCTCACACCCTTAGTTACGACCCCATAAGTGGTCTAGGAGTAAAGTGAGGTCAGTAACATGGCTCTCGTGAACGTGTGTAACATAAAAAAACAAAGAAGGAATAACACAACCACTACTTTTAACAGCTTTTAACTGGTTTTAATGCACACCACAGTAAACGTACACAGTTTTCACCATTTAATTATTTACACTATTAACAATATTTACAGTATGTACAAAAGAGAAAATGCTGTGTGTGTGTGCTGTTGGTATCTACGTGAGTCTGATCAGAACCTACAAAAACAAACAAATCCGCTAAAGCTTCTCTAACAGCACAAAACAAAAGGCTACCTACTCCTGATCTAAACTACACCACAAAACACCTCTCACCTGGTGTGCCTATACGCAGACAGCTGCCCTTTACATTATGTGATGTGTACTTCATGATGAATGGATCAATGGAAAGGCTCCAAGATAGTTTGCAAAAATGTTTCCAGTGACTTGCATGTCCTGTAAGGTTGCCATCTTGGACATACTTGTGTTTTTTTTTTTTTTTTTTTTTTTTTGGACAGCGACGATATAATGATTTTATTTTTTCCTACGGCTGTACGTCCAAACCGAGAACCAATTTGGGATCTTGGATTGTTAAAGGTTTGTGAGGGTTCAAACCCTCACCGTTACACATTACATAGGCCTATGAAATTGCTTATAGGTGCTTTAATTTCTGCATAACACTTTACAAAGCGAGAGAGTGGGGCTGTGTAACTTTAGATTTCATAACAAATTCTAATATGCACTCATTACAACGCTGTAAACATGAAGATGGTGATGCACCACAACAGTGGTCTGATATATTTCCTGTATAATGCATGGACCTATCACAACGGTGGCTACCATACTAGCTGGAAAGAAGCACTTGAGCATGTTTTGTAAAATAAAAAAAGACGACCGCTTAAATGTAGTATGAGTTTGACTGTAGTATATATCATTTATGTTGTGTTAACTGATAACTAGAACAGAAACTATAATCTCAGGTTCCATAACTCATTAAAGTCATATACTCGTGCTTTATATGCATGTGATTATAACTACTTAAGAGCAATTATGCATGTGTATGCCTGGTATTGTAAGTAAGTATATATATATATATATATATATATATATATATATATATATGGCTAAATAAATGCATTTAATAAATGCATTACAAACACAGGATTCATAGGAAGTGTTACCGAACCTTTCAGTGGACCCATTACTGAAGCATTACTATAAATAATGTATGAAGAAGATTTTTAAAGTTTAAAAGCTGTAGAGATTGCAGATGTTCATGCCTAAATTATCTGATCCACACTGATTATCTGACCTCACTTGTGAAGTCAGATGGTCCCATGAAGATCTGGAACCTTTCGGCTGGTTTTATATGGTGAAAAAACTTTTCACAGTTAGCTGCAAGTTGTAAGTGGGTTTTCTGTCCAAACTGATAGTCACATTCAAAAAGAATGAACGCAAGTTGCAGCTGGTATGCAGCTAACTAGCCTTAGTTGCTGGTATTGTGTGTGCGTGCGAGTGTGTGTGTGTGTGTATACAGTATGTTGTACTGCGATGACTGCAGACAGACAGGGCAGACAAAACACAACTACAAGCAACTTTTTTGTTAGCATTAGCTGGCTAGTTCTCAGGCTGGCTAAGCTAAACAAATTAGGCATTCGTTAAGCCTTTCAGAGATATTTTTATTTTATGCTTTTATTGCTTTTAGTGCATTTTGTTCATGAGGTTGAACTACTTGTGGCTGAGTATCAAACAAGTTTCAAGTGATTTGTAAAAGACTTTACTTCAGATTTTAAACTACATCAAACTTAAGCCATTTGACAAAATGTAATATTCTGATACTTGAAGGCATTTTCTTGATACCTGATAAGTGTCACAATGTTTGTTTTTTTTTTGTTTGTTTTTTTTGAGGATTGAAGTTTGAACAGACCAAAAAAAACAAGTAGTGAAAGAACATGATGACTACTTTTATTTATATTTAAATTTGAATGTATTATTTTATATTTGGGGTCTAGTAGCATAGATTTACGTGCTTCCATTTTCTAAAACGTCCTGTGCTCTGACGTTCTGACTAGTCAGCTGTTTCCACCTCCACACCACTGAGGCTATTCTCACAATGGTGTGTCAGTTAGAGCCAGAGTCCAGTCCTGAAAGTCAGCTAGAACGTGTACGTAGACCTGATCTAACTTCAACTTTGAAAGCTACGGTGGAGCGGGACGTTTCACAGTGGTCAGTGTTTACTTTATATTGCTCTGTGCGTTGTGTGTAGGTGGACCAAGCTTGCTGATAGGCAGACAACTAGGATTGTGTTACGAGATGATGTTGCCTTGTAAAAGGGCTAGGACTGTTTACTTGCATACAAAGCTACTACAATCTAAAGGAAGGTGAAAGCTGTGGAAGCATTTAATTGTACTGTCCTTGTACAGCAGAGGTCACTGATAGACAGATCACGATTTGGGTCCAGACCCAGATGTTGTCCAATGTGTACCCAAAGCGGAAAACTATTGAGAAAGATTTAATTCTGACTGTGTTCATTTTAAGCGGCAGAACTTTTCTTGTCTTTATGGTATACGGGCGAGAAGCAGCAGTCGGAGAATAAAGTGAGTCAGAAAGTACTCTTGCCCCCCACCCACACCTCGGAGGACTATTAATTCTTTATTATTTATTTCCTAACAACAGTCAGTGTACTGCAACTTTTTTTTTTCCATGCAGATAAGGTTGGGGAGGGTTCTGAATTGGAGGGACCGGGAAGTGAAGTGCAGAAGGAGGTGCAAGGGTGGGAAATGAAGTGCAACTAATAAGGAATCAGAAAGAAAGCACAAGCAAACAAATAAACAAACAGAAAAAAAACAAAAGTCAGAAAGTACTCTAAAAAAGAAGAGTCTACAGTGAAAACTGGCTGTTTAACGTGCTCGCCTAGTTTTGGAGAATACCGCTGTGTAAAATCAACATATCAATTTGTAAAATTGAGCTAACAAGATGTTTTTATTTACTTTCTCTATAAATAAACACTTTAAGATGCACTTTTTCCCAAAAGCATTCTGGTTTTTTTTTAATGTAGCTCTTGTTTTTACAAAAAGCAATAAAAACATTTATTAGAAGTTTATAAATAATTAATTCAGTTCAGCATTTAAGCAGTAAATATACTGAAATATACTGAACAGTATGTGTGATTTGTTGGTGTTTCAGTAGCTGATGGTATAAGATGCTTATACTAGGCTACTTCAGTAAACAGGACACACCACTGAATCAGAACACACGTTAGAAATGATGACGGTCCGGACGTTGGCCTGAGGACATCTCCTCTAACTGAACCTTACTGACTCTAATTAAACACTCCTGTTGTAATGAAACATGTATTTGTTCTGTGTTGATGATATACAGAGAAAGGCATGGGGCGTAATGTAAATACATGCTGCGAATACCTTTGTATTGTTTTTCTCTGAGGAGAATAATGTGAATGGAGTGCAGTGGACAGCACAAATTCTGGAGCAACTGATTTTATCATGACGACCGCCTGACTGAGCTGAATACATTTGCATAACTGCTGCCGTCCGAGCGTCATCCCAAACCAGCAAATCAGAGTCCGCTATCGTTCCAGATTTGGTGGATACACTGAAAACTTGAAAGGCCATCCTGAAAACTCTAGATCATCCTGAAACTGGTTGACTTCGATGTTGCTGATGATTCACCGTCCTAGCAGCTCGTAGTAGTGAGTTCTCAACGCAAGCAAAGTTGCAGACGAGTTCTGCTCAAGATTTTGCCTGAAGCAACGGCCCTTGGGGTTGGCCTCGAAGACTAAATGAGGTATTGGATTGGTTAAAGTATATTTCATACACTCTCATTTAAGCGCTTCATGGATCATGTTCTGCAGTTTAATAACAGAAACAGGTTTGGTGTATGCTGGAGAAATTAATTACTACTGATTAGACATAATTACCTTCAACGGAGGCTGTAATTGTGGGATGTACTTATTACTTCTATAAAGATGAAGATAAGATTGTGTAGAGGGTTACAGGCTGTTCTTACAAATTGAATTCTTCTGGTTATAAGCAATAGTCAAGTGCACTGTTTGAAGAGAGACGTGAGGTGAGGAGAGGCACCGAAAACGATGTTGCCTTTGTAATTGCCATAATTATCGTTAGAATGATTGCCAAGTGTGTTTGGTTAGAGAGAAACTGGGTCAGACGTGTTCTCTACAAGCAGTTGTATTACTGGCCCTAAAACAGAGAACAGTGAATCAGAGTTTACTTTCTTAACTTTTATTAGCCTGAGCATTTAAATGAGCAGGTGAGGAGTTAATGACGTCATTAGGCCGTGCAGAACAGGCCTAGGAACAGTTTGAGGAAGATTTTGATTTACAAAGTTTTCCAGTTACATTAGATGTAGTCAAATTCAAGTTTAATTGTCACATACTTGGTGATACTCTACAACTATGAAACAATTATATATAAACAGAATATATATTGTCGCTCTCCAATGAAAAACAAGTATCTCAATTTTTGTCGGTTTTGAATTTTCTACATCATTTGAACATGGCAATGGTTGTTTATATTGTTTCTGGATTTCATGGTGAATGGACCAATAGAAGAACTCCAAAATAGCTCTGAAAACTTTCTGGTTCCATTGACTTCCATTGAAAGTAAAGAACATATGGTCTCTCCTGTAAAGTTACTATATATATATATATATATATATATATATATGTGTGTGTATATATATATATATGTGTGTGTGTGTATATATATATATATATATATATATATATATATATATATATATATATAGGAACTTTACAGGAGAGACCATGTGTTCTATATATATATATATATTTTGCTGTTTTAGAATTGGAACTTTGACTGTAACGTTGCTAACAATGGAACCCAAATAGCACAAACAATAAAATAAATACTACTACTACTACTAATAATAATAATAATAATACAAAACTTTACTGGACAGCCATTTCAGACACCACCAGGGTTTCTTGGTTTTCACAAAGCAGCACTAGATTTTTCTGTCTTTATATTCAGCACTCCCACTCCAGAGGTGCTCTGTGAATACAGATCCATTTGTCTAAAATGGCTCAGTTCATTATATCAGTTTTTAAATTATACTGTATCCTAAACAACATGTACCAGCGCAATGCTCACTAACACACCACCACATCAGTGCCACTGCAGTGCTGAGAATCATCCACCATGCATGTATGTATGTATGTATGTATGTATGCATGCATGCATTAGGGCTGCAGCTATCGATTATTTTAGTAATCCAGTATTCTATTGATTATTCCATCGATTAATCGAGTAATCGGATAAAATATATATTTTTTTAAGTAAAGAGCAATAGTAAATATATAAGATAAAAATATATAAGATAAAATAAAAGAGGTTTCTTACCATTTATTGCTTAAATTGCATATAATATAGTTTTTATTAAGTAATTATTAAAATATATTACTAGACCTATGTACCAGTGTATTTTATGCATCACTGGGAGGGAAACGTATGTGTGAGGGGTGTATGTTCTTGTGAGGGTGTGTGTGTTTGTAACTATGATCAAAACGGTAATGTGAAGTTCAGGCTTTAATTTTTTTGTGGTTATGTTCTTAAGCAAAACTTAGATCATTTACAGACATAACTCGCTATTACACAGACTCTTATTGTTACTGTGTGTCGCTCCGCTCTGTGGACTGAACGTATATATATATATATATATATATATATATATATATATATATATACTACTGCTCAAAAGTTCAAGATTTCATTTCATGCAATTTACATGCAATTCACAAACAATATTGTCCATTTTTACAATTAATGTAAGTGTATCAGATGATTTTTAAAGAATAAAAATGTTTGTATTAAAGCCTATTTTTGTATAGAGGCTTATTTTACATATAGTCCTATTATCAGCAATTCTCACTCCTCTGTCTAAATCTCCTGGTACGACCACCAATCCAAGTTAAGGATGTTATTGGGCTAATTGGTTGTTCTCTTGATCAATTGTGATGCACAGCTGAAAAACATTCTACTAATAAGTGAGTATAAAAGGAAACAACATTCTAGGTTAGTTTAGTATCTGAAGCATCAGCAGTTGATGGCTTGCTGACCGACTCAAAATGACCAGAAAGAAACAACTTTCTTTAGAGACCCGTCATTGTTGTGTTAAGGAAGGAAGATACTCCACTGAAAACAAGAACATTTCACTGTGATCCCAAACTTTTTAGTGGTTGTGTGTGTGTGTGTATATATATATATATCTCATAGACATATAACAGCATTTATGCAATGTTATCTTTTGAACTGACCTGAAATGACCTGAGTGATTGGCAGTCGTCTGGGAAACACTGTAATGCTTATACAACTGCTGGTTTATGCCCCATGAGTGTTGGGGACACAGTGAGCGTGGAACAGTGGTCAGACTGCTGCTGGTGTTTGACTGTTCCTGCTGCAGCATGGAGCTGTGGAGCTCTGAACACATCTCGGGTTTGGCACTGAAGTTGATCTCCAGGCTCTCCTGCTGTGTGTGGATTTAGGAGAGGAGGGTTGGAATACACAGAAAGGTGAATTTAAGTGGAATCATCTAAATTAAAATGTTCTTAAAATATTAATAGCCTCAGCAGGCTTAGAATTCCAGTGATTAAATTTGCACGTTATCCATCGTGGGCTGTGGCTGAACTGTTTTTGCATCATTATGTAACTCCGACCGGGCGAGCTAACCCACTGAAAAGGTCTTTTTTTGTCTCTTTGATGTTTGCTGACTTCTTTTCATCTGAGTCCTGTTTTTTTTCACTGAGGAATCCATTTTGCTGTGAAGTGAGCAGATTTGCATGGTGGGTTTGAGTCAGTGTGTGCAGTAATGAGGGGCCGGCCCGCTGCTGACTCACCGCCCTGCTGACTGGGGGAGTTTACGGAGGAACGGAGTTATTTGGGTGCCGTGTTTGTGTCAGTCTGATGAAATAATCACAGGGTGCGCTCCGCCAGTGTTGGCCTGGGCGGAATGTGTTCACTGCAGCCGCAGGAATCTCGCTGCGGCCTGCTGGGATTGTTTCAGACTGCTTGTTTGGCCAGAATGCAGTGAGCCGGGGTTGCCGGTACCACTGCAACGTTGGGAACAAGGTGTCAGATTAATAATTTTTGTCATTTTATATGAACTAATAGCTAATTTGTTGTTTATTGCTTGATTTTGTTTCGCTTGGCTTTAAGGTTTTATACCCAATATAAGAAAAAGAAGGATCTCTCTCTCTTCAGGATGACCCCAAGGCCCAAAATAACAAACAAAACTCTAAAAGGAAAAAAAAATCACTAACTAAACTAACAAAAGAAAATAAACAAAATTACGAGAGCACTACTCCTAACTACCCTAACCATAAACAAAGGCAAACAAGTATAATCAGAAAGAGCAGGTCATCCCTACAATCCTTCAAGAAAAAAAATAACTTACAAAAATGGCCCAAACAAATGCTTGGCCTCACAATTTTTGGACTGGCGGGCAGACGGGCAGCCAATGGACCGCACCAACGAGCCGAATCAGAAAAGGCGTGCCGCCTTCCAGAGCCGATGGAGTCAGCCAATCACATAGCAGGAAAAACACGACGTCACACGGCAATCACAGAGCACCTAATTAAGGACAAAAGGGAGAGAGAGGGGAGCAAAACATGGTCTTAACACAATACAGTGTAGGTTTAAGTGCTTTATAGCTACTAAAATCTAATTCTAGTTATTGAGGATGCGCATAAATATTATAATTAATATACAGTTTTGATCTCTTACTGATTTGTTCTGCTTCAAGGTTTGATGAGCATTTATATTGATGAGCATGGTTGACGGTGGTGTAGTGGTTAGCACTGTCGCCTCACAGCAAGAGTTCAATTCCCGGTCCGGGCCGTTCTGTGTGGAGTTTGCATGTTCTCCCCATGCTTGAGTGGGTTTCCTCCCACACATCCAAAGACATGTATGCTATGGGTTGATTGGTCACTCTAAATTGCCCATAGGAGTGAGTGCGTGAGTGAATGTTGGCCATGCGATGGACTGGCGAACTGTCCATGGTTTACCCCGCCTTTGCCCGATGATGATTGGCTGGGATTGATGCTGGAGATGGAGTTGTTTGTCTGGCATTATATTTTATACATTTACTTATTTTTCTTAATAACTGTTGCCATGTTGGACAAGCTCTGCAACATTTTTTTGCTGTTAGATGACAAAACACTATGTTCAAAATATCTTGACCATGTGACTTCTTACGCAAACTAAATATAAGTTGAAAATAATAACCCACCTTATTTTTACATGACGAAAACTGAGCACGCTATCATTTCTCATTATGTTGAATGGGATTTTTAGTAAAGCTACCAGCCGACATCCAAAACAGGAGCCCGAGGCTAAAAAATCCACTAGCATAAATGCTAATGGCTTGAGTATAAAACTGCAAAATTGTCAACGACTCATTAAAAATACTGTTTTGTGTGATTAAATGACAAAAAACACATTAAAACACCAGAGAGAATCAAAATAACTTGGCTGCTTTGCATCATGGGATTGCCTTAGCGGTTGAGGAAGCGTTCCATGCTTCTTTAAAATCAGGTTAAAATAAGGTGCCTCAGTAGACAGCATGTTTAAGGTATGTAAGAATCGGCACAGCCTAAGTATTTCACCTTTATTGACCCGTTAGAAAGAAGATCACGTTACCGAAACATGAAAAAAGAGCCACGTTTTAATAGAGGTGAAATAATTTTCACTGTCCAAATAGTATCCGTTATTGTATCAGTATACAGTATTGTAAAGAGATTGAATTCCAGTAATTGTGGAGTATTCTACTGATCCATTCATCATAATCTTTTCACACAGTGTACAGGTCAGCTGTTCAAATGAAAACAGAACCGAAATGGTTGTTTTTCTTTGGACAGCAGTAAAATGATTGTTTACATTGTTGCAGGACAGTCAGCTTTCTCTTTGTTTTTGCCTGAAATTGATTTGCTGACTGTCATCACTGCTATAATAGCTGAGTCATCACAAATAGCAACCACTGGGGTCCCATTTTGAAGCCAGTAGAACACAGATGATTGGCAAATTGGCTCCTATTCATCAAAGATGCAGGATCTCAAACGAATATCTGCGTAGTTGTTTACACTTCTGATTTTTAGTACTGTCAGCAACAGGATTTCAATAAAGAAAAAAATACTAGGAATTCAATGCATGCAGGGCAGGACTTCGCTGTTCAAAGATAAACAAGTATCTTCAAAATGGCAGCTTTACAGCAGAGGACAAAAACTCTCTTTACTTTCAATGTATGTCAGTGAAATCAGATAGAGCATTTCTATTCATCCGTTCATCATCAATTTTTTACACAATGTAAACGGCAGTTTTCTTGTTCAAATGATGTAGAAAAATTAAAAATCTACAAAAACTGAGATTTTTTTTTTAAACAATATGCGTAGTTGTTGAACTCTAATCCTACAGTAATTGTTGTCCCAGAGTGCAAGAGAATTCACCACAATTTCTATGTTAAGATCACTCCTGAGTGACAATGCCATAGAACCACATTCGTAGGAAGTGTTGGCAAATTGTCTCTTAGGGGTGATGCAGCTGGAACCCACTACAGCTTGTTTTCATTTTTTTTATACAATTCATAATTTGATTGAGTGCAAAACAGTGGTGTATTGATTCAGTATATTTTTGATTTTTCAGCAAAGTGACTAGAAATGAGTCTTATGTGAACACGTTACTTTTCCGTTCTGAGAAAACAACAATAAATTAAACAAACTAGCCAAGCCCCAATTTAACATCACAATACAATGACACTAGAAGTTGTTACGTCTCTACTACAGAGTGCTCCCCCTGCACCTACTACATGAGCATAAAGCCTCCGAAGCGCATGCGTTTGTCAGGAGTTTAGCCTCAAAGAGCGGCACGTAGTTCAGGTACATTGAAAATACTGATCCCAACTTTCTAACTGCTGGGTCCGCCTCCACGTGTTCTTCCCTGTGCAGGGTGGAGCCGAACTTACGAGCTTCAGGACAGCCAGGAGCAGCCAGTCTGCCAGCAGGCCATGTGTAGGGCTCTGATTGAAGTAGTGTGAGGGATTAGGGCCTGGCTGCACGCGCGCCGTCGTCCTCTCCCCTGTCGACAAGCCTCCGTGTGGTTAATAGTGAGGAAGTACTATGTCAGATCTTCCTGTGGGCCTTTTCCATTAAAGCCTGTGATGAGGTTCAGTCACTCCGGTTTCGCTCGGGATGCTTTGGGTGTATTTGGAGTGCACCCTCAGGGCCTGAGGCACAGTCGGCACGCTTTAGGACACACGGCGCGCGTGAGGCAGTAATTGGATTTCGCAGCCGCGCGCTTCAGACAAAACAATTTGACTTTGTGTTGAGTTTGTTTCATTAGCTGCTCAATATTCTGTGTGTGTGTGTGTGTGTGCGCACTATGCGTTGTTTGTTGTTCCCTTTTGTAAAACACCAAAATCAATCATACATTATTCTCTGCGCTCAGACATTTCCACGTACGGGATTAGTGCGGGTTCGGCCGGTTCCATCACTCCATCCCGGCGCGAAAACAATGCTTCGCTATCGCCTGTTTTATTTGTTTGGCTTTTGACGATGGACGCATGCATTATGTAAGCTCATCCTCCACAAACAACAGTACTTTTCCAAGCGAGTTGAAATTTGTGTTTGTGTTGGCAGTGCCGTAATCTCCAGCAAGTAGAGGGTCCAAGTCCAAATTCATTCCTCCTCTTGTACACGCTCAAATACCAAGCAAACACGAGAGATTATCATCCAGCAGTAATCATGCAGCCATACAGCGGTCAGCCAGCCGGACGCTCAGTGGGAGCACATGACTGGCACTCAGTGAGCATGAATGTTTCATGAGGCTTAGTTTACTTTTGCTCGAGCCGCTTCAAACCCTGCAGACGTGGGGTCAAATGCCCAAACCCCCAGCTAAATACTCTCTTTTCTTAAGTTTCAAGTTTATTCGTCATTTGCCCATCATGTCAGGACATACATGCGTTGAAATGCTTGGGGTGAGGCTCAGATTATCATTCTACAGCAGGAGGGACCTCTATCAGTAATTAGAGTTTGGCTGATATATGGGGCCGATATTTTCAATTTTTTAAATATATCAGCATCGGCGGATATAAGTGTTTGGTAGCGCCGATTTAAAGTCAGGGACTCTGGCAGGCAGCCCCCTGTTATTGGTGCGGTGGACCGTGCTGCTGCGGCCTGTGAAGCACCCCAAGCCGAAACTTTTGGAACTGATCGGTCGGTATAAGTGAAAATATAATAATTTATAGCGAACAGTGGCGTTTTTAATGACGCGGTTACGTGTGTCTAGTTCTGGTGTTGTGTCGATTTGTCCTTCCTTGTCGAAACGTCCTACCGCGGCGCAGATCTGTCGATCTGTGTTACCTTAGTGGAAAATAATACTGCAAGTGCATTAAAACCACAGAAAGGATTATTCGATAGTGTAAATAAGGATCTTAAAACAGTGCCCCCTGCTATTTTGTCAACGATTATAAGCTGCCACGAACGAATTTGGAACAACAAGCTTAAAGAAAACAATTAACATGAAAAAGACGTTAAAACATTCTAAACAAAAAAGGATAAAATTATGCACGTACGCGCCAACCATCGAAAGCTTGACGTAATCGTCATGTGCGCATGCGCAAAAAGCCTTGGTAGGCCGGATCGATGGATAGGATGAAATGATAGAACACCTGTTGTAGACGTGAACCAGAGCGGATGTTTTACTGCTTAGCTCTGGGGTAAAGCTAACTGCTCTAGTTTAATACACACATTAACACGTTACTGTTACACAGCGAGTCTCTCCGGAGCAGACAGAGCTTCCCACATATTACTCAGCTTCCAGCACTCGCGCCAAACGGAGCTAAAGAGAGTAAAGAGCATATTAGCGTCTCTCTATCGCGTCATACGTTCTCTCTCTCTCTCGATGGGCTATATCTCTCTCCCCGAGCGCCTCCTCTTCCTTAAAGAACCACAATTTTACTACAACGCGATCAAAACCCGAGCGTGAAGTGAGGCACTCTCTGTGACTGCAGCAAACATGTCTGCTCTGTGGAAGTATCTTTCAATGCACTTCTTAATATCATGTTAGGTTTGGGTATGAAGAGATGTATGTTCTTTCAGCTGTAATGTGGTCATACTGTATTTTTTGGGGGGCTGATAAAAATATTTTGTTTATTTTGTTAAGCCAGTGTTTAATAAATGATTAGATTCATAAATGTTGTGCATCCACTTCTTGATATTAATAGTGTGACATTTTAGCAGCAAATAAAGCAGAAAACTTCTAGATGTCAACCAAAAAAATCAGCAGCACACATCGGCCATCTGCGGACCCTGACCTCTAAAAATCTGTCCAAAAAACTGCAGCACATATCGACCATCGGCGGACCCTGACCTCTAAACATCGGCATCGGCTATAGAAAAACCCATATCGGTCGATCTCTATTAGTAATTACATGGACTTTTTAATGAAACGGTCACTTCACCATCCAGACACGCAAATTAAAATTGTTTTGAAAATGAATGGCAGGTGACATATCCACCTAAAAATGTGTTCTTTTATACGAATGTAAATGGAATTTAGATTCACTACACAATCTTTCCATTGTCAAATGCTATGCTGCCATTTTAGACTGTGTTATTGCAGCTAGTTAAAAAAATAGAAATTATTAAAAAAAAATTGATAGCCACGTTTTCACATGTTCTGATTTTTTTTTTTGCCAAAAACAATGAACTGTAAGCAGAACAAGGTCATTCTGGGTTAGTTACTATTGTTTGCCAATCAGCTACCGCTTTGTCTTTGGCCCTGTTTGAACAGGATTAGTTCTACATGAGGAGGTGGGGTGATGTAATTGTTGCTGGTGGTTCTCAGTGGTTTTAGGGTCATCCGAATGGGCCAGGTCAGTCATTTGTACCAACTGGGCGCTCCCACATCAGTGGATTCCGGCACCTTTTACCTGCAAAACGAGCCACAGAAACGTTAATCCTGTGCACGTTGACCTGTGTGTAAATATTCCATCATATTCAGTGGAAAAAGGAGCTTTCCTGTTTTTTTAAGGAGGCATTTGATCTTCATTGTGCATGACACAGATACCTCGGGTCGTATAAGCCAACCTCTAGAGCAGGGTCCAGTTATAGGGAATTTCCTCAGGCCGAGGTCCGGACCATCATCATTTCTAACTTGTGTTATGATTCAGTGGTGTATCCTGTATAGTGAGGTAATCTAGTATCAGCGTCTTATACCATCAGCTACTGAAACCCCAACACATCACACATACCGTTCAGTATATTTCAGTTTATTTAAATGCTGCACTGAATGAATTATTTATAAAACTTCAAGTAAATGTCATTTACTCAATTCAAGTAAAAACAAGGGCTACATTAAAAAAAAACAGCATGCTTTTGAAAAAAGTGCATCTTAAAGTGTTTATTTATAAGTTTATTTCTCTCATGTATTCCTCTCTCACACTTTCTCTGGCTTAGTAAGCAAAGTGAGCTTTTGGTTGTCTATAACTCTGGGCTGAAATGGTGTCAGGGCCATTCTCATACACATATGAAGGTGCTCGCTGGTGAGCCTGGAACCTTATTTGTTTTCTAGTAGTGTTGATTGTGGAATGAACCATCTGAATTGCTTTATACTCTGATTGCTGCATCTCGTTTCGTATCTCGCCAGTGTGCGCGCCGCACTGCCAAATCTGCACAGATCTGATTGGCTGAGGAGCCTTTGGAGATCTTAGGACGCACGTGATTGGTCTGTGAGTTTACCTAGCCGCAAAAAGTCTGTATACCGTAAAGACAGGAAAAGTTAAAATAAACACTGTCAGAGTTAAGCAGTCTCAATAGTTTACTGCTTTGGGTCCGCATTGGACAACGTCTGGGTCCGGACCGCAGTCCGCCTATTAGTGACCCCTGCTCTAGGGTTATAAGACATACAACACTCAAATCCAGAGGGCGTGATGAAGTACTCTGCGAGCTGCGATACTTCTGGCAGCTTTAGGTAAGTCTTTGTTTAGTGTAGCCTTTAGCCTACATGCATACTGTGAACATATATCTGCTCATTTTCTAAATTTCATTATTCATACAAGTGAGTTATAAGATTGGTTAACCTTCTCTACTTTATGAGTGGTCATAAAATGTATTATCCATGTTTTGGGGGCGATGGCAGCGTGTAAATTAAGTATCCCCTCCGTTCTTAGTCATTTATGCCGGATGTTTTTATCCCATGTGAATCAATCATACATTATATAAACATCCATCCATCCATCCATCCATCCATCCATCCATTATTTACCGCCTTTCCAGGGATCTGGGATTTGACTGTGGCCCCAAGAACTACATTGCAAGTAGCACTCATTGGAGTCCAAGCACAAGATTTCAACACAACTGGTGACCTCTGTTTGTAGTAAATGTGGAACCTCGAAAGAGAAGCCGAAGTGGAGGAAGCGAATAAATGGAAAGTGGGGAGTCAGCTGTTTGTATGCGGTACTGCTGCTACAGGGTCTAGCTGTACTTACATTTCTAATGAGGTAAATAATCATTAAATTCCTGGTTCTTCTACTCTGAGCTACAGCTCGACGCAGCCTGACTGCGGATTCTGGATACATCGCAACAGTGGCTTTTAATAAAAAGCAGAACTTTTACAGTGGTGGTCTTACGTTTGTGTTAAAGGATGTTGGTAAGATGGTGGACATAGTACGTCTGAGTTTGTGTTTGTATTTCGTTCTGATATGGTGAGATGATACTTCTGCATATTTTAACATGGTTAAAAATGAATCAGTGAAGATTCATTTAAAGATTGGCGTTGTTCTAAATGTGAGACCTTCATTCACCAAAACACCTGCAGAAGGTCACCTGGAGCTCTGATTGGTTAAGATGTCTTTTGGATTTCACAGTAACAAGTAGGGGTGTATCGAAAATATTGAATATTGGGATATAATGTTTAATGATACTGTATCGATTCTCAAAAACACAGTATCGATACACAGATTCCTGGCAGACAGTGAATCATTGTGTATTGTGTTTAAACCTCTGACCACTAGATGGCAGTGTTATAATCCATTTTCTCCACTCCAACATTAACAAGCAGCACAAGGGCGCAATGCTATTGTAAGCAGTGACAAACCTGTTCATACAGTGGTGTGTTTTAATAGTAGGATTTGAAAAATCGCAGTATATCACTTTGCTTGCAGTATCGCAATATATTGTGATATATTGAATTATGACCATTGTATCACAATATGTATTGTATCGCCAGGTTCTTGCCAATACACAGTGCTAGTAACAAGCGATATCTAGTGCCAGCCTAGCGGGGAACTTTTAACCTTTAGGAAATGCACCTGTTTCTCTCTGTGTGAGGCGAAAAACCATTTACAGCCAATTACAGAGTCAGAAAGCACCTGATGCTGCATAGCTCTGTGACCTCAGCATGTTGTAAATGCATAAGTGTGCATTGAGAAACGAGCCTAGGCTATAATTACAGAGTTACATGGCTATACAGGCTATGCACGATAAAATCAGCTGTTTCGCAAGGGGGGAGACGAGCTTCTTACTGTAATATGAAAAGCAGACATTGTTAAGTATTTGTTGTGTGTGTGCAACTTGCGTGTGAAACCATACATTGGGTATAAAAGACGAGCTTAGGTGCTGTGATCCTAAGTGATGTTTGCTTTGGGCTTATTGCGCGGTTAACCTTGAAGCCAAGTCCTTTATGGATCTCGAATCACCGAAGAGGGACTTTGTTAGATCTTTATAAGCCTGTACAGAAGCAGCCCTGGCGCCAGAACAACTTTGTCATACAGGCCATCCGTTGTACTCCTTGGTGGTGGGGTGTGTTTTATATACAAACTCAGCCACTTCTTCATCATCTAAGTCGCTTATCCTCCTGAGTCGCACAGGGAGTCGAGCCTATCCCAGCACTCATTGGGTGGAAGGCAGGAACGACCTTGGACAGTTCATCACAGACGTACACATTCTCACTTAGAGGCCATTTACAGGCAACTCCAGCTCGCCGGACTGCATGGCTCTGGACTGGGGGTGGAAACCAGGGCATAAATGGTTCATTTTCAAACCAAATGTGACCCCGGATCTTAAATCGGTTTCGTTTAAGCTGCTTGCATCATCAACGGAGGGCGTAGCACAACAGTAGGAAACAGTAGTAATAATATGTCAGAGCACGTAGGTTGCCAGATGTTGTTTTTTTGTTTTTTTTTTTTTTACCCAAAAGGATACAATTACAAATCAATTATTGGTGATAATAAGGGGGCGGGGGTCGCTATTGTTGCCTTCTCTTTCCTCTACAACTGACACACCCACGGATATCTTCACGGTTCATGCTAAAGGCATTAACTTTTCAGGTTCACAATTAGTCCATTTCTCATTAGTCAAAATAGGCTGAAACAGGAAACCTATGGGAACCATAGCTGGGAACCGGCCGGGGAATTGAACCCAGATCCTTCTCACCGTGTCATCTTTGTTTGTGTGTTTTTGCTTATATATATATATATATATATATATATATATATATATATATATATATATATATATATATATATATATATATATATATATATATATATACATACACGCACACACGTATTGTGTGTTTGTGTATGCTTTGTGTTTGCTCTTGTGTATATTCTTGTATATAAGGTTGTGAGTCTTCTTACTAGCTGTTAGAATTAGTTTTCAGGCAGCTGCTAATATTCTTACATTAACTTGAAATGAGCATGTAAAGCAAATACCTTTCAAAAATCATGCCTTCTTAGTTCTGAAAGGTTTTCTCTCTCCACACAACTCAGCTGAGGTAGCAAACTTTCTCTCTCCACACAACTCAGCTGAGGTAGCAAACTTTCTCTCTCCACACAACTCAGCTGAGGTAGCAAACTGCTGCAAAGGTTGTGAAGGTGTTGGAGGACCAGGAGAATCCGGGGAATTAGAGTTATGCAAGGTGTATTTGAGATTACCTCCTAACTCGTGGTTTGAACCAAGACTTGGAAGCAGTTAGCTCAGTGCTAAATAGCGGGCCACAAGCCTCTATTAGCTGTTAGCTGCTTTAGCCTTGTAGCTTCAGAAGCACATTTCAGACACTATAATCAACTACGTTTAGGTTGAAGAGACTGTTTGAATTTTTTCTTTTGCCCAATTATCACTTTAAACGATTTCTTTAAATGAGCTGAACAGAGTTTCGGTGAGCTGAAGTTAAACACTGAGCTCATATCGTTCTATCATCCTCCTTTAACTCTCACTGAACCCACTCAGGCGTCTGTGCAGACAGTCTGGTCCTACTTGTTTGCTTTAGGTGAGAGTGATTCATGTTCCGCTGTTAGATCAGTGTTACGCAGGCTGCCCGGAGTTAAATCAGCATTTATTACCTCTCCAGGTCTTCAGATTGTTAGCATTTTTTCTGCAGTGAGCTCATTTAAACTCACGAGGATGGTGAGTACATGTGAATGCCATTCATTGAAAACATTCCTTACTGATGTGCTTCATGTACAGAAAACTGTCCTTTTAGAATGAAGTCATATAACCAGAATCATACTTGCAGTAGATATGTGTAATTCTTCTTCTTATTATTATTTATTTATTCATTTATTGATTTTCTTTATTTTTATTGTTTCTATTCCAGCCAAATAGTTACTGAATTGATACATAGCACATACACAGCATAAGCTATTTTACATGTAAAATTATTATTTTTATTTATTTTTTTACTTCTGCTGAAATAAAACTAACAAAACTAACATGCAATATTTAAAATGTACATTTATTCTATTTAATTCTTATTTAGTTTTGATAATGTTTATATTTTGTCCTGTGCTAGTACTAGCATGAACAATTTTCATGTATTTATCTATTTATTTTTTTTAATTATTTTTCTTTTTTTACTCTTGGGTCAAAATACTACCAACATAAAGAAATTTAAATGTTAAAATATTATTTCTTAATTTTTTTTCAAAGAATTAGTGTTAAAATTTATTTTTAAACGTGGAATTTGAACTTTCTAGTTCTAATAACTGTCATTAATTTAGCTAAAATGCTTTCAACACAAATTAGTACTGACATGCAACATTTTAAAAGCATAATGTTTTAGTTTTTAATTTTTTTTTGTGCGCAGTTAGTACCAAGCAGACATTTTATTTTGCATTTAATTTTATTTCACTTGTGCTATTTTTTTCCATCATAAGCAGTTATTTTTGTTATTAATATTCTATTTATGTTTGCATAATGGTTCGGCAGTTAGCTGTGTCAATAATAAGAATTTCCTTGACTGTGGATAAAGTGGATAAAGAGATGTAAAGTGAATTTAAGTGTGTGGTGCTGGCTTCTGCAGTTTCTGCAGTGGAGCAAGTCTATAATAGCCTAAATACTAATGTGCAGTTCTCCTTCTGTCCAGAGGGGGGCGGCCTGTAAACGTTTTACTCCTGTAACTCTCTCTAAAGCTGCACTCTGCCCCTGGCAGAACAGTGAAGTTATGTCTTTATATTATTTGCTTGCAACTCATTCCCCAGCACAATTTACAGTTCGGCCCCTCACGCCTGATATTTACTGTGGTGGAGTTTTTGCACCGCCAGGCGAGATGACTGCCCAGATGAGTGGTGGAATATGAGGATCTCCTGAGGTGATGCCCAGTGCTGGATAGAGAGACAGGAGCTTACATAGGTTTATTGATAAATCGCAGTGGCTGAATATGGGCTGTGAATGGGAAAGCCCTTCAGGTATTCTACACAATCTCTCTCTCTCTCTCTCTCACCCCCCCCACACACACACATACACACACATACACACACACACACTCTCTGCTCATTGAAAAATACGGCGCAGTGTTGCTGGTATTAAATCTCAGTGCTAAACTGCCTCCTACGCACAAGCTGACAGCATGTTCACTTAACAGGTGCCAAACTGAAGGTCGTTCATACTCCAGTGGAGATGGGCAAGAGTTCCATTCACTGAATATTTCAGCTTCCCTTAAAGAACCACTGAGTGATACCTTTTAGGCTCTTTATAGGCCTTTAGGTCATTCCAAAGTTTGGAGTCACTTGTTCTATAACTTTTAATATCTCTAAAAGAGTAACTTTACAGGGCAAGGATAAAGAAAAAAACACTTGTAGCTTGTAATGGAAGTTAACCAGAATTTTTTTTTTTGTCCAAGTTATGGCTTTGCTTCCAGCGCTAATTTATGTTGAAAGTACATTAGCTAAATTAAAATAAAATAAAATTAAAAAAAATAAAAAATGGAGATGTAAGGTTGCACAGCAGAAATTTGTTGAAAGAATTTATATTATATTAGTAGGCCTGTGTGTATGGATGTGTGCATGTATGTATGTATGTATGCCTGTGTGTGTGTGTGTGTGTAAATAAATAGATAGTTATAGATATTATAAAGATAATGGAACAGGATTTTTTTCCAGGCTTTTTAGAGCATTGGTCCATTCATTATAAAACTGTGAAAATAATGGAAATACAACTGCAAGTTTAACTGACAAATTGCAAACTTTATAATTTGTAAAAAAATAGTTAATATAGTTGCAATTTAAACTCATGTAAATGTTTATATACATATATACCATATTTCTGATTTATTTCTCATTCAGCAGATTTAGGAAATTAATAGAACTGGTGCATTAGAGAAAATATCATATATATTCTCCCTGTAGAGAAACTGTTTACTTATCTGTAATTAGAAAATCCATGAAGCATGTCATTTGATCCAGGGTGCCAAAGTTTTTGCTGCCCTTTTAATGAGTAGTTTAAGTATTAATTATTAACTGACCGTATCTGTTTTCATCATCACTTCTGAAATATGAGGCATTTTGGGTTTGTCATTTGGTTAAAACTTCGTTTACAGCTTTCTCAGTTTCACAGAACCTTCTACAGCTCGTCGTCATTCTGGACACTATTATTTTTAAGTTTTTGTATTTTACCATTTTGTTTTTATATTTGTGAAGAATTAGAATCCGACTCTACATGTATCCTCAACCAAACTGATGCCCTACCTTTAAGTGTATTCTTTCAAAGCACCTGTTAGGATAGACAAGCATCATTACCTTCATTCTTTCTGTAGACTCACTGCAGCTCTTTTCATCATTCTGGAAATTATTTGACACTTGGGGCGTTGTTTATTACTGGCGTCATCTTTTACATGTATCTAAAATTGTATTCAGTACTGAAAACATTGATTTCAAATATTTAAATAGTTTTCCCAAACTTTTAAACCGCATTTTCATTGGCTAGTTTCTGGTTGGATAACTCCTTATGGCATGGAAGCTAGCACTGTGTATTGACAAGAACCTGGCGATACAATACGTATCGTGATACAGCGGTCACGATTCAATATATCACGATATACTGTGATACTGCAAGCAAAGTGATTTACTGTGATTTTTCAAATCCTACTATTAAAACACACCACACTATATGAACAGGTTTGTCAATGCTTACAATAGCATTGCGCTCTTGTGCTGCTTGTTGATGTTGGAGTGGAGCTGAAAATGGATTACACTGCCATCTAGTGGTCAGAGGTTTAAACACAACACACAATAATTCACTGTCTGCCAGGAATCTGTGTATTGATACTGTGTATTTGAGAATTGATACAGTATCACAAAACACAATATGCTGATATTCGATATTTCGATATTTCTTACACCCCTAATGGGAGCAAGGAACAGCCAGTAAGCACTGTCCTCAAAACTGTTAAAAGACTTCACAGTCTGCCTTCATGCATCATTCCACACTTTGCACCACTATGTAAAATGTATTTTTTCATATTTAATGAAAATTTTTTATTTAATTTTTTTTAATTGACTTACTAAAAAATATGTTCACATAATGTATGCTGAAATCAAGGCCAGTCTGCTGGGCTGAAAAGCCCCACATGTTCCATTCACTGGATATTTTATCTACCTTAAAGCCCCTAATGTTAAAATGAAAAGAAGAGCATGTGCCAGGTTTTGCACTAATTAAAACAGTGAGGCTCATGGCCTCTTTCTGTTCTCCTGTCCCTTTCATTGCTTCGTGCACCCTGCCTATAAAGTTTTTCCTCTCTTTAGCTGCCTGTTTTGAGGCGGCTTTGTGGGACTCATATATTAACCTTGTGGTGATGGGATTGATTTTTAGGTGTAATAGGTGCTGCTTGTTATTGATTCGCTCCCTTCATTTAAGGGCTTGGTTTTGCTCTCTTTTCATGGGGTTTCAGGCTGCTTGTTTGGTTTCTTAAGAAATGATGCTTTTAAAGATTAGAATGTTGTTTCAGTGGCCTTGCGGACTTTGTGTTGCTCTGATCTGCAAAGCTGCCTTTGTCCCTTTCATTTGCTCACATACAAGATATTGTGGGAGCTGGAACACCTATTGAATGATCTGACAGTGTTCTCAGACTGAAGAAGGCTGTGTCCTTAGTAGAACTTTTATATTCATATCTTTCATATTGTACTAGTTTTTGTTTTGATTTATATCTTTGTTTATATTCTACTAATACGTGTGAGAGCTGGTTTATTGTGGTGATTGTGCTTAAAACTGAACTGGATAAGAAGGTGGTGTATCTTAACTCCAGGTCCAAACAGATGCAGAACAGCAGTATGTGTATAAAATGAGCTTTGTTGGTGGTATGAATCCATACAAACTGTCAAATAAAAATTGGAGTAATGATTACATATGGATGGATTGATCAGTCATGTATCGGCGCGAATATACAACTGGTCTGATAACTGATAAGGATTGCTGTTGAGTTTATTACATGGGCAATGGCAAACCGCAAATTCCATTTTATTTATTAAATGTTTTACTCAGTTACAGACATGTTTCACTCAGTTATTGCCATGTTTTACTCAGTTACAGACATATTTCACTCAGTTATTGCCATGTTTTACTCAGTTACAGACATGTTTCACTCAGTTATTGCCATGTTTTACTCAGTTACAGACATATTTCACTCAGTTATTGCCATGTTTTACTCAGTTACATACATGTTTCACTCAGTTATTGCCATGTTTTACTCAGTTACAGACATGTTTCACTCAGTTATTGCCATGTTTTACTCAGTTACAGACATATTTCACTCAGTTATTGCCATGTTTTACTCAGTTACAGACATGTTTCACTCAGTTATTGCCATGTTTTACTCAGTTACAGACATATTTCACTCAGTTATTACCATGTTTTACTCAGTTACAGACATGTTTCACTCAGTTATTGCCATGTTTTACTCAGTTACAGACATGTTTCACTCAGTTATTGCCATGTTTTACTCAGTTACAGACATATTTCACTCAGTTATTGCCATGTTTTACTCAGTTACAGACATGTTTCACTCAGTTATTGCCATGTTTTACTCAGTTACAGACATGTTTCACTCAGTTATTGCCATGTTTTACTCAGTTACAGACATATTTCACTCAGTTATTGCCATGTTTTACTCAGTTACAGACATGTTTCACTCAGTTATTGCCATGTTTTACTCAGTTACAGACATATTTCACTCAGTTATTGCCATGTTTTACTCAGTTACAGACATGTTTCACTCAGTTATTGCCATGTTTTACTCAGTTACAGACATATTTCACTCGGTTATTGCCATGTTTTACTCAGTTACAGACATGTTTTACTCAGTTACAGACATGTTCTACTCAGTTACAGACATGTTTCACTCAGTTATTACCATGTTTTACTCAGTTACAGACATGTTTTACTCAGTTATTACCATGTTTTACTGAGTTTCGCTGAGAATATTTTTCTCCTTTAGTAGCACGTTTTACCTGGTTACTGGCATATTGTCGCTGTCCAATAAAAAACAGACAAAAACTTTCAGTGGAAGTCAATGGTTTCCAAGCTATTTTGGAGAATAGCTATTGGTCCATTCATCATGAACTTTTCTCACAATGTGAGAACCAATGTGAACAATGTGAACCGCAGCTGCTGCATTTAGTTGATGTAGAGAAATAGAAATTGACAAAAAGGGAGATGTTTTTCATTGGACAGCAACGATATTTAACTCCATTATTAGCATATTTTACTCAGTTATTAGCATATTTCACTTAGTTATTAGCATATTTCACTCAGTTACTGTAGCCAACAGCGCTGGGTTAGCTTGGGGATCTAATGTACTTATTTCTGTACTACTGTTATCCCATGTTTTACACAAACAGACAAATGCTGATAAGTGGATGTACTAGTACTAGTCTACTCACATCACAACATGGAGAACAGTGAGTCGGTGAAGAGGTAGTTAGCTGAATTTAGTGGTTTTGTTACTTTATATCCGTAAGATTCAAGTCGTAAATAAGGTTATTATTAACTTGTTTTTTACTAGCACTCTGCGATGCATTGTATAACTGAGGCTAACAAAGTTATATTCAACTTCCTTTCGTATCTGGATCCATGTTAATCCACTTGCTAGTCAGCTCTGCCATCTTTCTCTCTTTCACTCTCTCTCTCTCTCTCTTTCAGAGTTCACTGAGGGGTCAGTAGTCTTTAGATCCTCCCCCCATTCTCCGACGAAGGCTCAGCATGCCACAGTCTGATATACTGCCACCAGGGCGCTAAACCGCTAACTCAAACTCACAGCTCCACTCATCAGCTCCCCAGCTGCACACTCCGTCAGCCAGGCTGTTCAATTATTCCCTCAAATCTCTTCCCTCCATCTCCTCCCAAATCTACACACAGGCTGGAGTGAAGCTGGTTAGCCTTCCAGTTGTTAGCCCTAAGAAGTCACTGTCATATCTGCTGATAACAAAAGCATGTTTATAGTTTCTGGTGTTATTTTTATGGTGTGTTTGTAGATCTTTTAAACAAGTGAAGAAGTTATGTCAAAAGAGTGAACCGCAAACGTTCAACCACTTTGTTTCCACAAGCAGAAGCAATATTTTATTGTGCTTTGAATTTCATATTTGTGTTCCAACCTTTCTGGATGGAAACAGCTGGAAAAAAGCCATAGATGCCAGGTTTCTGTCTGCTATAGACACTGTTACCGCTCTGGAGTGTTCGGTCTGGTCGGGAATGGTGTGCTTGTATTACAGCTTTTTGATTGGACTTGTGGTCGGATGTGTTTTTCTATAGAACTGAAGAGAAAACTGCAAAATGCGAATGTGCAACACCTTAGTAACCACCTGGGATACTATAGCTTTTAGTTAATCATATATTTATGTCATTATGTGTGTAATTTATCACTACCAGTTAAACATTTTAGATCACGACCAGTCAAACGTTTTAGATCACGACCAGTCAAACGTTTTAGATTCACTACCAGCCAAACGTTTTAGATTCACTACCAGCCAAACGTTTTAGATCACTACCAGCCAAACGTTTTAGATCACGACCAGCCAAACGTTTTAGATCACGACCAGCCAAACGTTTTAGATCACGACCAGCCAAACGTTTTAGATCACGACCAGCCAAACGTTTTAGATCACTACCAGCCAAACGTTTTAGATCACTACCAGTCAAACGTTTTAGATACACTACCAGCCAAACGTTTTAGATCACGACCAGTCAAACGTTTTAGATTCACTACCAGCCAAACGTTTTAGATCACTACCAGCCAAACGTTTTAGATACACTACCAGCCAAACGTTTTAGATCACTACCAGTCAAACGTTTTAGTACACTACCAGACAAACGTTTTAGTACACTACCAGTCAAACGTTTTAGATCACTACCAGTCAAACGTTTTAGTACACTACCAGACAAACGTTTTAGTACACTACCAGTCAAACGTTTTAGATACACTACCAGTCAAACGTTTTAGATACACTACCAGACAAACGTTTTAGTACACTACCAGTCAAACGTTTTAGTACACTACCAGTCAAACGTTTTAGTACACTACCAGTCAAAGTTTTAGATACACTACCAGCCAAACGTTTTAGATCACGACCAGTCAAACGTTTTAGATACACTACCAGTCAAACGTTTTAGATCACGACCAGTCAAACGTTTTAGATCACGACCAGTCAAACGTTTTAGATCACGACCAGTCAAACGTTTTAGATCACGACCAGTCAAACGTTTTAGATCACGACCAGTCAAACGTTTTAGATTCACTACCAGCCAAACGTTTTAGATTCACTACCAGCCAAACGTTTTAGATACACTACCAGCCAAACGTTTTAGATCACGACCAGCCAAACGTTTTAGATCACGACCAGCCAAACGTTTTAGATTCACTACCAGCCAAACGTTTTAGATTCACTACCAGCCAAACGTTTTAGATTCACTACCAGCCAAACGTTTTAGATTCACTACCAGCCAAACGTTTTAGATACACTACCAGACAAACGTTTTAGATACACTACCGGTCAAACGTTTTAAACCGGTTTGACCGGTAGTGTTACAAACCTTTAACTTGTGTTCTAAAACTTTTGACCGGTAGTGTATGATAAAATATAGCAAACAGTTTTTCACCAAACTGTTCCCTATTCCATTATATACCAAAATATACAAATGTAAAGCAAGTTGTTTATGCAGCTATCAGAACATCGGCCTGTTGATCATGCCCATTCTTGCAAAGACAGACTGTTCTCAGACCCTGTGCTGCATGTTATACCATGCATTATATTTTTGTTACAGTGCGAGACTGAACTTGCTGCAGTGTTTTAGAACTCGCCTTATGATTGCAGTTTGATTCTTTTCAGTTTTCATCCATGCAAGTCACTTGTTCACAGTGCTGATTTAATCTATTATTGATTATAATAGTATTTATCCGTCTCAGCCAGTGACTGTTATAGTCAGACCTTCAGTTTAAGCCATAAACATCAAAATTTAACACCATGTTAATGATCATTTCTCCTAGCACGCCTGCGGGATGTGATCCTTCTGCACTACATGCAAGCGTTTGAAGATTGTAACAGACATGTTAACATATATTCTACTTTGTAGAAGTTTTGCCTTGACTCTGTTTCCGGCTGTCACTCACTCACAGTCAGTGTGTATAGAAGGTTAACCTGACAAGTTAGGCCAAGTTAGGCCATCATAAGTCCTAGTCAGTGAGAGCTCACATGCCTCAAAAAGAGGATTGCATCATTTGGAGTTTAGTACCTTAGCTGATTGTTTAAAATCCTTTATCTTAGTAATACGTCTATTTTTACCAGTAAGAACACCAGATATGATTAGAACAGATGTAAATAATTATAAATACAATACAAAGTAACATAAATATCTTATTGTGAGAGAAGAAGATCATATCTTGAGCTCCAGTTTGAAGAACAAAGTGTAGTTCCAGATTTCCCCTGGACGCCCCAGACATTGTATGAATGTATTCAGTTCCTTCAGCAGCAATCTTGATTTAGCTTAATGACGTACTGAGCAGTCAAAGCAGGTATTAGATGAGAACTGATAATAATACTGGGTTGTTTCCACAAGGAGAAGCTTGGAAAGGGTTAAATAAGCACACTGATGTATGTAAAAACACTACTTACTGTATTAATACTATTATGAGTATTTAATTTGAGTTTTGCTGAGCAAATAAATATATGCTAGGCTCAGATACAGTGACTTACTATCGCCTGTTGAGCTATAAAGTGGTATTACGAGACAGGACGGGCTGAGCTAGCTGGTTAGCATATCACTTCACTAGATATCTCTGCAATATGATACGTAGATGTCTTTACATTGTCATATAACCATTTTACAGATTGCACATGAAATCAAATACTAGTTAACTTGTTACGCAAGTACGTTATTAAAATTAAGTTAATTAAATTAGTGTTATTAGCCAAATGACAGACATCCATAACTGTAGTACTCTTGTACAGGTTGAATGTTCATCCTGAAATGTGTAATT
The DNA here is from genome assembly GCA_021613375.1 of Megaleporinus macrocephalus. Classification (NCBI taxonomy): domain Eukaryota; kingdom Metazoa; phylum Chordata; class Actinopteri; order Characiformes; family Anostomidae; genus Megaleporinus; species Megaleporinus macrocephalus. The sequence goes on along the minus strand of CM038710.1, from coordinate 38,221,587 downwards.
TTAACATATAACTACAATGAACTAATTGCATGTAAGTTGAACATATAGTTAAACTAATTAATAAAATGAACTGTAGACATATAAGGGTTAATCTGGCCAGCAGTGAACAGTCTCTGATTAGTGTTTAGTGTGTTCTGCAGTGACTCTCAGAATGCTGTGTATTTCGCAGGTAGTTGAGATGTTTCTCTGCTGTGTGTGTGTGTGTGTGTGTGTGTGTTGTAGAGGTATAGTTGTGAGGTCCACATGTCCTCACTAGTATAGTACAGTCTGATTTTTTTGGTAAAGTGAGGACATTTTGCTGGTCCTCACTTTAGGACGTCATTTTCTACAAAAATCAAATTAACAAAAAAAATCGAATAAAACTGAAAATTAGTCTTTGGGATACTAAGGTTAAGTTTAGGGTTAGGTTTAGGTGTACGTGTAGTATTATTTAGTTATAGTAAAACAAAGATCAATAGAATCCTATGGATGACCTCACTAATATAGTAAGACAAACGTATGTATATGTGTGTGTGTGTGTGTGTGTGTGTGTGTGTGTGTGTGTGTGTGTCACAGGTCAGGGAAGTTCAGATGTCATGTCACAGCACAGTAAACATGTAAACACATTCAGTGTGTGTGTCTGTTGAACGTCATGAGCCGGAGTCGTTGTGCTTTACATTAGATTTACATCATTTACAGGTGAATGTAAGTGAATGCAAAAGTTGGAACACCTCCAGTCTTACTTTCTGTTTTCTTGATTTTGTGAATGAAGAGAAGTTAATGCGTCTGTTTCAGCGAAAACACTTAAATATTATGTTTTATTGGGCAGATGTTTGTGCATTTCTATTTATTTGCTTATTTACCCAGTTCAACGTTTTAAAAAGATTGATTAAATCATAAGAAGTGCCCAAACTTTTGCCCAGACCACAGTAAAAATTTTAATGAAATCAATCAATCAATCAATCAACAATCAACTTTTATTTTCACTCGGTAGTACATTGAGGGTAACCCTCATTTACCGAGCATTTACAACCTAAATGGACTGAAAATACATTAAAATTAGAATCAAGTATTTAACCAAGGAAGCTAAAATAAGGAACTTCATGAGTAAAACAATAATAATTAAATGATAAAAATATTAGAAAAACTGTCAAACAATATAAGAAATAAATCAGAAATTAATAAATCAAAATAAAAGGATAAGTGGACAAGCTACAAATATAAAACAATGAAATAAAAACATAATTAGACAATAGAATATAAACACAATTAATTAATAGAAGATTAAAATTGAAGTAAATTGAATACAAATAAATTAAATATAAATTAAGGATTATGAAGAAAGTAAATGATGAAAATCAAACAAAATGTAAAACCAAGATTGGATAGATAAAAGGACAGCAAATTCAGCAAATAATATATGCAAAGATGTGTTTTTGTAGAGGGTGTGGGAACTGGTGTTTTTTTCTGAAAAAAAAATAGAACTATTTTTTATTCAGCACTTTTCAGGTTGTTCCTAAGATCGTTCCCACATCCCATCTCTGTGCATACTCTGCTGTTCTTCATGCTGCTATTCATACTTGCACATAAAAGCACACACAAATTGTTTTATTTTTATATATACCAATAGATATATATATATTTTTTTTATTTTTTTGTTATCTTATCTATTGGTGAATGGAGGAACAGCAAAGTAGGAATTTCATTGTACAGTGTAACTGTCTGTTCTGCTGTGCATATAACAAAACTCTTGAATCTTGAATCATACATACCATTTCAGAGCTAAGCAACAATCTGAAAGGTGCTGGATGAATAAACATACATGTCAGTGAAGGTGTGTGGTTGGAGTGTATTGTCAGTTATAAATAATCTGTGGAAGCCGAGTAAGTAGTATATTAGTGATGGAGCATAAAATGATTTTTCCTATTTTCTACATCTGTGCTTTGAACTTCTTTCTGCCAGAAACACTCAGAGCTTCGGCTCTAGTGTGTGATGGCTTTAAGCTGACTGCTGTACAGTTTCTTCTCTATGCTTTTCTGTGTGCGTGATGTTCATCTGTACTTTCCTGTTTGGTCTTAATAGATATGAAACTCTGACCAATACATCAGATCCAAGCTTTTCACTGTCTTCTGGTGGAATATAGAGTTCAGATAGCTCATAGTTCTGATTTATTACTTTAGAGAGAACCAAATTTGCATAACAAGATCTTAACTTGCTATTTGATTTGCTTTCATGTATTCAAATATTAAGTAACTTTTAGGGTTTTTTTTTATACAGGCATGGTATTTGCCTCCAGCACTAAGCATGTTTAACCAGTGCAGCACAACAGCCACGTTTCTATAGCAATCTCCTCCGTACTGTGTGATATTAATGTAGGATGACAGCCCCCCCATTTAAAAATGTAGTCATAGACACATAGTCATGTGTCATTAATACCAGTATCTTCCTATGAAACCAAAAAATGAATGGCAGGTTTCTACCCCGGTGATTGCTGGGGGCTGTTATTATAGTAAACACACAGCCACATCTTTTTTTTTTTTTCTCCGACGCGCTCAGCTCTATTGGTATGGGGTGGGCATGTCCACACACCAGCTGTGTGTACAGTCTTCACAAAGAGTGACCTCATGACCATTAGCGTGATGTGTTGTAACAAATAGCCCATAGTTTCCTGTGTTAAACAACAAACAGAAACAAGTAAGATAACACAAAATCAATAAATAACAGGGAGGCTTTTAAAGGTTCACAACCTCGGAGGAGGCCCTGACACAGCATCTAGTCCATCTTCACGTTTATAGCCATACTGACTGTAAGCACATGCTAAATAGCCTCAGACGGACAGGCTGACAGATGGAGCCGAATCACCTGTCAGAGCGCTAATGCACGTAATGGAGTCATTGACAAGTAAAGTGTCCGACTGCAGGACAAATAGCCTTCATATTTTAAGCCTTTGAAGTCTGATGTTTAACTATAGAGCTTAAGTACGTTTATAATGTGTTAACACTGTTAAAAGTGATTAACGCCACTCATGTTTGTGCGCTGTTCACTCTTTCTTGGTCTGACTGTTTAGATAATAAGTTATATTTTATTTAATTTTCTTTATTAACAGCTTTGAGTCTGTGCCTCCAACTTTCTCCTGGTGTTTCAGTGTCAGTGCTATCACCTCACAGTAAGAAAGAGCTGGGTGGGACGCCCGACCGAGGTGTCCTTGCAGTATTCGCATGTTCTCCTTGTCTCTGCGTGGGTCCCCTGTGAGTGTTTTGGTTTTCTCCCCCAGTCTAAAGACAGCCAGTCAGGTTAATTGGAGATGTTAAATTGCCCCCAGGTGTGTGAGTCTGTGTGAACGTGTATGTCAGTGTGTCTGCCCTGCAGTTGACTGGCAGCCTGTCCAGGGTATTTCCTGGCTTCAGTGAGCGCTGGGATAGGCTCCAGAACCCACCCCCATACACACACACGCACCCCATCCCAACCCAAAAGTACAGGCAGCTTGGAAAATGAATGTTTCTGCTTTTTAACCACTCGAGTCATGGTCCACCTGAGCATCTGCTCTGGCTTTAATTTAATTTGTAGACATCTTGTTGAGTAATTAGCTAATAATACAAGGCTGACACTGGTAGTGCTGCGGTGCTGCCCGCTTGTCTGTTGATAGTAACATCACATGAGTATAATAAGCTTTGCACATTATTTGGGGGACGTGCCCGTGCAAGTGCATACGGCACTGATTAACTCTAAAACTACACACAGTATTTATTCTGTCTTGCCAGGTTGAATTGTTTAGCTGGGTGTGTGGAGGTGGGATGTGTCTGGGAGCTGCTCTGCCATGTCTTGTGTGAACACATCCAATACCAGTGGAGCAAGTTACAGCAAACACTGGTCAGAGTTCAACAGTCCCACATGGATGGCCCAATACAAATGAGTTGATCGGCTACACTGCTGCCCTCCGTGCTGTAGACTGGGGTTCAGTTCTCCACCTGAGTAACCACCTTACACTATACCTATAAGAATCCTTGGGCAAAACTTGTAACACTACCTTCACCTACCTGTGTACAGGTTAACTGTAACACTACCTTCACCTACCTGTGTACATGTCAACTGTAACACTACCTTCACCTACCTGTGTACACGTCAACTGTAACACTACCTTCACCTACCTGTGTACATGTCAACTGTAACACTACCTTCACCTACCTGTGTACATGTCAACTGTAACACTACCTTCACTTACCTGTGTACATGTAAACTGTAACACTACCTTCACCTACCTGTGTACAGGTAAACTGTAACACTACCTTCACCTACCTGTGTACAGGTAAACTGTAACACTACCTTCACCTACCTGTGTACAGGTAAACTGTAACACTACCTTCACCTACCTGTGCACATAAAAAACTGTAACACTACCTTCACCTACCTGTGTACAGGTAAACTGTAACACTACCTTCACCTACCTGTGCACATAAAAAACTGTAACACTACCTTCACCTACCTGTGTACAGGTAAACTGTAACACTACCTTCACCTACCTGTGTACAGGTAAACTGCAAGTCGCTCGGGATAAGAGCAGCAGCCAAATGCCATTAATGCCATGAAGCAGTGAAGCGGAAGGTAACCAGGAGGTGTTGTGAGGTTAACTTTGAGGGGACAGTCTGGCTCGTCTCTTGCAGCTCTGTTGTGTTTGTGTGTACACGCAGAGAGCACAGTACTGACCTTGCCCAGTGTCTCTGGGTAGGAGGAGGTGGAACTAAGACAATGCTTAGTTTGCTGTTTGTTTTGGGACACACTGGGAGCAAATTAAAGTGACCTTGTTAGTTTGTCTTTCTGTGTGTTGCCAGATCCACAGGTTATCACTCACAGCTTGTCTTTTCCCATAATCCTCCCCCACTGAAAATCTGGTATTTGTTTATGTCTTTGTGGAGATAAATAACAATAACTAATAAAGAGATGGACCGATCAGCGTTTGTGAGACCGATTCCGATTGCTGATCACTTTTCAGCACGATCAGCCGATAGCCGATACCGAAAGAGGGCGGGGCTATAGGCCACAGCAGGACTACATGTAGTTATTAGCGCAAGCAAATCATGAAACATGGTCTAAACTGGTTTATTACCATTTTTAATGAGCTCATATGAAACAGCATCATATTTTTAACAAAATTAACAGTAAATAAACAAAGTAAATCAAACAAATATCCCCAATCATTCAATTTAGACCCTTAATTTAAAACTAAAAAAGCTAATTAAATAAATGCAGTCAAAACTGCAGTCATTAAATGCAGACTCTGGTTAAAAACTGAGATCATTATATGTAGATCTTAAAATTTTTGCTGCTGTACTGTTCATACCGGTCAGATCTGGTCTGTATGGTGTTCTGGATTATTAGTTTTGTGTTAGCTGCGCGTGCTAGCTCTGCTGTTTGCTGATACTCACTGTATTCAGCTGTGTGGTGCCGTATCAGATTAATAGAGTTAAATGTCTTTGTCTTGGTTCCCCAATGAGACACATTGATTTTACTAATTTTATGGTAACAAACTGCCAGACGGACAGCACATGTCGTGAACGCAAACCTTTCTCGCGAGGCGCGCCGCTTTAGTCAGTCTGTGGAAAATGAAAGGGTATGTGTTTCCACCTAGCGGTTCAGATAGGAATTGCAGGGAGCTGGCCGGAGGGGGTTTCAACGAAACGCTAGCTGGAAATATAGAAATTAGGCTCATATGTTTAACGCCATCGTTCGGCTCTTGGGATCGGCTAAACTGGAGAAATATCGGCAGATCACATATTTTGATAAGAAAACGGCCAATACCGATACATAGCCGATCGATCTTTCCATCTCTACTAATAACATCACCTCTTTCTCTCAACACCTAAAACACAGCAACTCCCAGCAGACCCTCCCAGGTGCTGTTTCACACACAGATCATACGAAGGAAAGGAAAACGCTGGGATTTCAGATTGACTTGAAGTGAGTTCAGCTTGGTCCACTGTTAGATCTGCTAGTTACTGCATGTGGCATGAGCCTGGCAGTGTACACAGAGACTCACTGACTGATTTATGACCTTATCCTAGTTATCAGTGGCACACCAAATACCTCTCTCTCTTGGGTCCTTGCTTGCACAGTGTATCTGTGGGAGGAGTAAGAGCTTGCCTGGTCTTCCCTTCTTCTCTCTCTCTCTCTCTCTCTCTCTCTCTCTCTCTCTCTCTCTTTCTTTCCCCAGCTCCCTGCTGCCAGTAAGTCAGGAGGACTTCTGAACTCCTGCTTTGTGTCTAAAGGTTTTCATCAGAGCCACAGGAGGCTCAACGTTGGGAACGTTTTTAGCTGGCTCTGAAGTGCTGTTGAAGAGAGAAGTGAGGGAGAGAAAGTGAGAAGGAGTGAATGTGTATGTATGTGCTTGTGTGAAATTCGGAAGGCCATGTCTGGAGTTGTGAGGAGAGCACTCTGGAGGAGGTCTCACTACTACAGGCTGCTAGGGGGTTCCAGGCACTGGAGGGGCCGATCGCGCAGCCGCAGTCGCAATACCAACAGGGGTAACTACAGCTTGATCATATTCCTATTAACTACTACTGTGGAGTCAACGGGGTAACTACAGTTTCATTATAATTCTATTAACTACTACTATGGAGTCAACAGGGTAACTACAGCTTCATTATATTCCTATTACCTACTACTATGGAGTCAACAGGGTAACTACAGCTTCATTATATTCCTATTAACTAATACTATGGAGTCAATGGGGTAACTACAGCTTCATTATATTCCTATTACCTACTACTATGGAGTCAACAGGGTAACTACAGCTTCATTATATTCCTATTAACTAATACTATGGAGTCAATGGGGTAGCTACAGCTTCATTATATTCCTATTAACTGCTACTATGGAGTCAACGGGGTAGCTACAGTTTTATTATATTCCTATTAACTAATACTCTGGAGTCAATGGGGTAACGACAGCTTCATTTTATTCCACTTAACTACTATTGTAGAGTGTACAGGGTAACTACAGCTTCATTATATTCCTATTAACTTCTACTGTAGAGTCAACAGGGTAACTACAGCTTCATTACATTACTATTTACTACTATGGAGTCAACAGGGTAACTACAGTTTCATCATAATTACGCTTTCATCGTTTTCCTAATAACTAGCACTGTACAGTCAGCGGGCTAACATTAGCTTTACAGTCTTCCAATTAAGTACTATTGTACAGTCAGTGGGGTAACTAAGTCAGTGGGGTAACTACAGCTTTAACGTCTTCCCATTAACGTCTTCCCATTACCTATCATTGTCAATGGGAGTAGGTGCTTATCATATTTGCTATTAGCCACTTCTGTTCTGTTCCTTCTCCTAGCCTGCTACTGTACAGTCAACGGTGTACCTACAGCTTTGTATCACATTAACTTCTACTGCGCAGTCAATGGGGTAACTACAGCTTTGTATCACATTAACTTCTACTGTACAGTCAATGGGGTAACTACAGCTTTGTATCACATTAACTTCTACTGTACAGTCAACAGGGTAACTACAGCTTTGTATCACATTACCTTCTACTGTACCGTCAATGAGGTAACTAAAGCTTTGTATCACATTAACTTCTACTTTATAGTCAACGGGGTAACTACAGCTTTGTATCACATTAACTTCTACTGTACAGTCAACAGGGTAACTACAGCTTTGTATCACATTAACTTTACTGTACAGTCAACGGGGTAACTACAGCTTTGTATCACGTTAACTTCTACTGTACAGTCAACGGGGTAACTAAAGCTTTGTATCACATTACCTTCTACTGTACAGTCAACGGGGTAACTACAGCTTTGTATCACATTAACTTCTACTTTATAGTCAACGGGGTAACTACAGCTCTGTATCACATTAACTTCTACTGTACAGTCAACAGGGTAACTACAGCTTTGTATCACATTAGCTTCTACTGTACAGTCAACAGGGTAACTACAGCTTTGTATCACATTAACTTCTACTGTACAGTCAATGGTGTAACTACAACTCAATCGTGTTTGTATTAACTACTGCTGCAACTTTGTGTTGTATAAACTTCTACTGTACAGTCAGCGGTGTAACCAAAGTGTCATTACATGACACATCTTTTTGTTGGCTAGTTAGATACTTTGGTGTCTAGGTTTAAATGATTAACAGAATAGTTCCTTATAGATCTTCCAATAATAACCTTGTTTAAGGCACCAGCTTATCTAGTAGATGTTCTATGGTTTTTATGCCATTCAGAGGGGACATTGCAGGTTCTTGTGACTGTCGTGGAATTCATGTGTTCATCTAGAGATGTTCAGCAGCTTCTGGTACTTTGGAGAAGTAGATATATACAGTCATACACTGTCCATCAAAGGTTTGGGGTTAGTTTGCTTTTGATTAACTGTTTTCTTTGTTGATTTGATACATTTACGCAGGGTTAAACAAAATCATATCAAATACATTAGTAAATGCTATTTACTAACAGAAGACCCAAACATTTGACGCACAGTGTACATTCAGGACATTATGTAACACATGTTTAAGTCCTGTTGACCCAGGAGTGCTCGTGTTGTAATGAATGGTGTAATCTCCGTACGGACAGCAGCCAGAGCTTTAATCTTTAAGCTTTAAGGTTCTTCGCCCTTTGGCTCTGCGGTGCTGCCCCTGAGCTGTAAACTGAGCTAATAAGAGTTTGGAGAGTTTGAAGCAGACTGTTTGGAAGTCTGGTCGGACCGTTCTGCTCATAAAATTGCCCCTTAAGCAAGACTTTCAATTAGAGGCACAGACATTTCTTACAGGCTGGAGTGAGCGACGGCTCGGCTCTTTGAAGGCAGATTTGGTGTCTCTCTTTCTTTGTCCAGTAAGAGACGGGTCAGTGAGTGCAGGAGGAGTGAGTGAGTGAGCAGTGATCTACACGCTGAGTGTCTGAGACTCACTGCGACGTGTGAGTTTCAGTGATGTCACTGCAGTAGCTGTTTACACTGACTTCATTTGTTTAGCAGAGTGACTGAGTAACGAGGAAGAGATCGGCTGCCTGACTCTCTTCTTTCTGTCTTTCTTTATTTTTTAATCCTTTGTTCTGGTTTATTAAATTTTCTTTTCTTTCTATTTCCGTTCAGTTTATTTCCATTATTTCTCTCTTTATTTCACTGTTGAGTCTCTATTTATTCCTGATTTCTTTTAATTTCTTTCTTTTTTTTCTTGTTGATTCATTCTTGTTAGTTTTTCCTTCTTTCTTGCTTGTGTCTCTTTCTTTTGTCCTTCTCTTTTCTTTCTTTTCTCTCTCTCTTTCTTCCTCTCTTTCTCCCATCCTCTCTCTCTTTGTCTCTCTCCTTCCCTCCCTCTCTCTCCCTCCTGTACCTCTTTCCCTTTCTCTTTTCCTCCTTTTCTCTCTCTCCCTCACCCTCAGTCTCTCTCTTTCTCTCTCTTCATCCCTCTCTACCCCCTGTTCCTCTCTTCTTCCCTCTTTTCCTCCTTGTCCCTCTTTCCCTCAATCACTCTCTTTCTCCTTCTCCTTCCCTCATCCTCTCTCTTCGTCCCTATCTACTTCCCTGTTCCTCTCTCCCTCCCTCTTTTCCTCCTTGTCTCTCTCTCCCTCAATCACTCTCTTTCTCCTTCCCTCAGTCTCTCTCTTTCTCTCTTCGTCCCTCTCTACTTCCCTGTTCCTCTCTCCCTCCCTCTTTTCCTCCTTGTCCCTCTTTCCCTCAATCACTCTCTTTCTCCTTCTCCTTCCCTCACCCTCTCTCCCTCAGTCTCTCTCTTTCTCTCTCTACATCCCTCTCTACTTCCCTGTTCACCCCCCCTTTTCCTCCTTGTCCCTCTTTCCCTCAATCACTCTCTTTCTCCTTCTCCTTGCCTCACCCTCTCTCCCTCAGTCTCTCTCTTTCTCTCTCTTCGTCCCTCTCTACTTCTTTGTTCCTCTCTCGCTCCCTCTTTTCCTCCTTGTCCCTCTCTCCTTCACTCTCCCTCAATCACTCTCTTTCTCCTTCTCCTTCCCTCACCCTCTTTCCCTCAGTCTCTCTCTTTCTCTCTCTTAATCCCTCTTTTCCTCCTTGTCCCTCTCTCCCTCACTCTCTCTCCCTCAATCACTCTTTCTCTTTCTCCTTCCCTCACCCTCTCTCCCTCAGTCTCTCTCTCCTCATCTCTGTCTTTACTCTCTTGCTCTTTGCCCCCTCTCTTTATTTCTCTTTCCCTTTCTTTCCTTTCTCTCATCTTTATTTCTCTCTCTCTCTATTTCTTTCTGTGTACAGTTAATGTGAGTATGTACTATAACCTCCTGCTGCCTATGTGACACCTGCACTGATTACAGCACTACAGCCTCTGTGTGTGTGTGTGTGTGTGTGAGAGAGAGAGAGAGAGAAACAATTTGATGCATCTGTGGAAAAAGTGGTACACTGAGTTTAGTTTGTATATAATGATTTCATTTGTATATAATGTTCACAGTAATGAAATATTTAACATTTGCTTCAGTAAAGTCAATTCGGTGCATCACTGTCTCGGTGTAGGACGTGCTGATGTTCAGCTCTGCTTTACCTCAAGTTTTCTCCAAAACTCTTCTTAAACACAGCTTCATCTGCCTCTCTCTCCTCTTCACTCTGTTCTCTCAGCACAGTCACACTGCCATTCACTTCACAACAGCCCGCACTCTGTCCTCACATCTCCGAGATTTCTAAACGAGTGTAGAGCACGTCAGAAAGTGCGGAGAGGAGCTGCAGAGCTGCTGAGGAACCTCCGTACGCGCCTGCAGAGCGTGAGCCGTGAGACAGCGATCTGACTTCACTGAGAGTCAGCGAGTGTCTCTGTGAGTTCCTGCAGTGCTTAGAGCTGATGAAGCTCCACTTTGGAGAAGTTTGGAGATGAAAGCTGAGTGTGCAGTTGAAGAATAGGAACTGATGGAGAGAGAGAGAGAGAGAGGTGCACCACGTGCCAGGCCTTGCTTGCTTTGTCTCGGAGATGAAGCAGTGCTCGGAGCTGACGCGCGCGCCCGTGGAGACAGGTGCAGTCAGGAGTTCTACAGTGCGTGTTTCGTGGAACTCAGTACAAATCCAGCCGCAGTGCAGTGAGTGGTGATTGACTTCTCAGGGCTGCGTTGCCCATCTGCTCTCTCCGACTCGCTGCTAATGCTGGCTGCTGTGAGCTCAGTTAGTTTGCGTGTGTTGTTTCTGGATAATGGTACGTACCTGCACTCGTTCAGCTGTTGAGCAAACAAGGACCGATACAAGACTTTCTCACAGTTTACCTGCTGTTATCACCCATCATTACCTGTAGACCTTCCGGTGAAGCCTGCAGTGTAGACTGTCTTAAACATGAGTTTCACTAGAAGTTGGGGTGGAGGGGAGGATAAGTCTGTAATTAGGGGGATCTGGGGGCATGATTCCACTGGAGAATTTGAAGAGCGTATGAACAGAATATAAACAGAGTGTGAAGAGAGTATGAAGAGAGTATGTGGAGTATGAGGAGTATGAAGAGAGTACAAGGAGTATGAAGAGAGTATGAGGAGTATGAAGAGAGTATGAGGAGTATGAAGAGAGTATGAAGAGAGTATGAGGGGTATGAAGAGAGTATGAGGGGTATGAAGAGAGTATGAGGGGTATGAAGAGAGTATGAGGAGTATGAAGAGAGTACGAGGGGTATGAAGAGAGTATGAGGAGTATGAAGAGAGTATGAGGAGTATGAAGAGAGTATGTGGAGTATGAAGAGAGTACGAGGTGTATGAAGAGAGTACGAGGAGTATGAAGAGAGTATGAGGGGTATGAAGAGAGTATGAGGGGTATGAAGAGAGTATGAGGGGTATGAAGAGAGTATGAGGAGTATGAAGAGAGTAGGAGGGGTATGAAGAGAGTATGAAGGGTATGAAGAGAGTATGAGGGGTATGAAGAGAGTATGAGGGGTATGAAGAGAGTATGAGGGGTATGAAGAGAGTATGAGGGGTATGAAGAGAGTATGAGGGGTATGAAGAGAGTATGAGGGGTATGAAGAGAGTATGAGGGGTATGAAGAGAGTATGAGGGGTATGAAGAGAGTATGAGGAGTATGAAGAGAGTAGGAGGGGTATGAAGAGAGTAGGAGGGGTATGAAGAGAGTATGAAGGGTATGAAGAGAGTATGAGGGGTATGAAGAGAGTATGAGGGGTATGAAGAGAGTATGAGGGGTATGAAGAGAGTATGAGGGGTATGAAGAGAGTATGAGGAGTATGAAGAGAGTATGAGGAGTATGAAGAGAGTATGAGGCGTATGAAGAGAGTATGAGGCGTATGAAGAGAGTATGAGGAGTATGAAGAGAGTATGAAGAGAGTATGAGGAGTATGAAGAGCTTCAGGAGTGCGCTGTCCAAGACAGACCTAAACCAGCTCAGGTGTCTGGCAGAACACACACTCAGCAAACTTCAGCCAGTCATTCACTAAAGAAGAGACTTCACCCGATGAAGCTGGGATTGGCTCCAGCCCCGCCCCCCATGAACCCTTTCCTGTCCCCTCGACTAGCGGGATAAAGCGGAAGATAATGGATATATAGATATTAATATCCATTAAAAAGTGCAAGCTAGTAAAATATAAGACTTTTACAAACACATTTTTAAATAATGGAAGATATCGTTTATTATCGTTATCAACAAACTTACTGAAAATATCCAGAGATCTTTTTTTTTAATATCGCACAGCCCTACTTTGTAGGCATGTTCAATAAGCTAGATGACAGAACTTCATGGTTTTAATGACAATTCAGTATTAATGTTAACTGGAAGCTTAAACAACTCTCTCTCGCTTTCTTCCCCATCACTTACTTTATCTGACCGGCCTTGGACGGAGCTGTCAGCTCCTAATTTCCATCATGAGAAATTGAGGAATATAAAACTGGTTGATAATGAACAGGGGATATGACCTTCTCACTGACTCTACGTTCCAGTAAACAGGAATATGTGGAGCTGGAGTCACTGTTTCTGAATTCTGCAGAGAAATAGAAGAGTAGAGATATGAAGAGCTGTAGATATCCTTCTATCTCTGTCCCTCCTTCACACGTTCACTATAAAGAAGACCAAGATAGACTTGTTGGCTTGTCAGCTAGGTGGCTAATATTAGCATTTTTTCCCTGACAGCCAGCTATACGTGCATGACCATGGCAGGAGCGCCTCCTCCAGGTTGCACCCTGTTATTACAGTGGGAAAGGGAGTGAGAAATTATTTTAATCATTCAACAAATTTACTTTAGAAGGGGTGGCTAAGTATAATTTAGGGGAGGTTAAAGCAATAGTTTGGGAGCAATTGGTAGTCACTGTCAGGTGTCATTGCTGTCCACCAAAAGTATCTCCATTACATATATTTATTATATAGCAATAATAATTTTCCTATGTTGTTTAAACACAACAGCTGCCTTTATATCCGGTAAGAGTTCAATGATGAATGGACCAATAGAAATGATCCAAATACACTTTAAATAAAACCTCTTTACATTAACTTACATTCAAAAAGAATGTTTTTGGCCTCTCCTGTAAAGTTACTATCCTGTAGATACTTGGTTTCTGGATTTGGATTTTGAACTGATTTACTGGAAATAATAAATAAGAATAATGCATTTAATTTATATAGCGCTTTCCAAGAAACTTAAAGACACTTTACAAACCAAGCAATACAAGATACAATAAAATATATAAAAATAAAATATATAGTAGACAAGTGAAAGAATAACAAAAAGGGGGGGGGGGGGCAAGCATACACAAGTAGAAAGAATAAAATAAGAAAGAAAAAAAAAATTCTGGCAAGTACTATTTATGATTATTTTAAAAAATGAATAACAGCCTAATAGTTAAAACTGTATCTTGTTTTTTGTGTCAAATAACTGAACACAGTTAATAGACTGAGACCATATTAATTTATTCATTATTATTATTTCCTGTCAATAAGAAAAAAACAAAGAAAAAGGCCTTAACATCTAAACATCAAACGGTTTACATCTAAATATACACATTATTCATAATAAACCTTTGAGGTGCAGTATGTGGCGTTTGTAGTTGAACACGTTCCTGTATGAACTGTAATGATCAACAGCAGGTAAAGAAATAACAATTCTACTGGTACACCAGTCGTCTGTTGTGTCTGAGGGATATCAACTGAAGTTAGCTTGCTAACTAGCTAGCCCCAGCCTGTCCGGTCTCATAATACCACCTTGTAGCTAAAGAGGTGATAGTGAAGCACTGTCGATCATGTTGAAGGTAGTGCTCTTTGTTAGATCACCTTAGAACAGGTAGCCAATGAAAGGAAGAGGAAACACGTGCTCCCATCATAAAACCACATTCAGAGTTGTTCCACCAATAAGAAAACAACTCTCCTTTTAAAGGCGAGGTGGAAACCTCTGGCGGGCCAGAAATTTTGGGATGGCAGCTGCTTTAAACCACACATGGTGGAAGTGCAGTGTTTTAATGAGAATTGTTGACCGAAACTAAAGTTCAGGACACACTGGACCAAAAAACATAATAAACTGATGAAGGTATATAGGCTGCCACTAAATCTAACATCAAGTGGGTCATTGAAGGTAATGAATTCCTTCCATGATCAGCGACTATAGTCAACGTTAAGCTTAAAGTGTCATCACCAAGCTGTAAAGTCAACACACCAACTGGTCTGTGCAGCCCCAAGTGCATACCTGAGAAAGACCATGATGACTAGTAATTCTACTGGTAAGCCAAACACTCAGGACTGGCAAGAAGGAGAGAGAACATTCTACTGCCAACAATCACTCAAGTTCAGGCTGGTTTGGGTTGGTTTTCTGTGTGTGCTGTGTGCAGGACTGTGGTTTAATGCTGACTTAATGCGGTTCTATCATTCTATAGCTATGTTAGCCTGATATCTACATTGGGTCCATTGCAGAACTAAAGAAGCAAGCGTTCCTTGGCTGATTGACTACGTTTGGTTGAAAATGTTTAGTTTTGGTGGAACGCTATTTTCATTTTTTTTTAATTGCTGTAGTTCACAACAGCTGGGCAAATGCAACATTCTTCTACCTCGAAACAATGTGTCTTTCTTCATAGACCCCAAGTTACATCACTCCCGCTGTCCATCTGTTCCTGTCTGTTTTTCCGTGGCTCTGTTGGCTTTGGGTTTCTTGATCGCTGCATTTTGAGGCAGAGCGATGCTGATTGAGAGGCCTTGAGGTTTCTTGGCAGTTTGATGGACAGTCTGAGCAGCTGCCGTCGGGGAGCGTGGGTAATAAAAGGCAGCAGAATGGTTATGTCAGCTCTACACGGATAGAAACGGCTACCTGTCGTGTTTGTGATTTAGCTCAGCCCCAAGCTTGCCAAACTGCAGACCTGCACTGTCCTTTGACCCGTCTGCGTTGTTTAGATGCTGTTACCTCGGAGATGAGTTCCTGGCTGAACCCTGATTTTGATTATTGTTATAACCTGTCAAACTCATATTCACTCTAGCACGTTTCTGATATTAATGTGGCAAATATACTGTGCTATACAAACACTGCCTTTCATTATTAGCTCAGCTTTACACAAGGAAAAACCTCCTTCCAGTGATGAGTCTTGAAGGTGGGAGCAACTTTTGAGACACTAGAGTCAGGATTTCCTCAGTGGTTGTAAGACATAGTTGTGTAAGAGCACACTGATGGAGGAAAACAGGAAAAGCACAGGAAAAAGTGATTTCTGTCAAACTGTTGAGGCTTATAGATACAATGCTGCTCTACAGAATATTAAAAATTAAATATGAGACTTTGTTGAGGTAGTGACAAAATTTTAAAAGGCTCATATCTGGCTTTCACCATGTATTTAACTTTTTCTCCTTGAGGCCCGCTTGTAATTTATTTGTTTGTGTGGTTTGCTGTAGCAAAAATAATTAAATTTTACATTCACCTCACTTTTTCCTTTAATGATGTTGGTTAAAGTAACTGAGTCTTTAAAGGAGGCCTGTTATGCTTTTCTCTTTTTTTTTTCTTTACACGTATGTAAACAGTCTGCTTACAAGTTATAAATCCCAAAGTACAAGCCAGGCAAAGAAACTCTCAGCTGCCTGAAACACCTCATTGAAGTTCCAGCCCTTTTCTCTATTGCAAGGTGACATCATCTTGTAACACCATCCTAATTCCTCCAATATCAGCAAGCATACCACACTCTAATACAACAAACAGAGAGCTAAAAAAGTGAAAACGTATCACTCTGAAATGGCCTGCTCTAGTCTCGTTTGTGGATCGAAGGTGGAGCTACTAACTTGTTGTACCTGACTTTCAGGATCAGACTCTGACTCTAACCGATGCTGCAGAATCAGCTGTAACATCAATTGTAAGAATAGCCACAGAGGTGTGGGAACTGCTTTTGTAGCAGGAAGCCACTCTGACCAGATAGAAAAGAGTGGGTGAGCTGACCAATTAGCACACTGGGGTCATCAGAAGGCGGGACTTAAAGACACTGAGCATTTCAGACAAGGAGTGAATACAGATGTGTAGTATAAGAAAAAAGCTTGTAAATCTGTTCTAGTAGAATGAGTGTAATAGGTCCCACTTTAGAGCTGCACCATCATTCTGAAAGCAGTCCATACTGAAACCCCTCACAACGTACGAAGGTTAAATCACATTAGGCCGAATATGCAAATATGTGTAAATCAATTGGTTTCCATGACATCACAAGAACAGTTCATTCCAAATGGCCTGCATTGGCAGCTGAGATTTCGTTCATGGACTTGCATGGAGGGTCTCATCACAGCTAGCCTTTATTCAGCCTTCATTCAGTCTAGTCGCTTACATCATCGCTTCCAGGTATCATAGCACAGACTCAATTTAAGCCCATTCTTCGCACTGTTCTTCTGAGTGCTGCAATACATATGGGAAATGGGGGGGTCGGCCTCTGTGTGCTGATATAAGAGCTTTGAAGAAAAGTGAGCCCTAATTGTCCACAGCAGTCAGGGCTACTTGGGCTTGACCCGAACAAGGTCTTGTGCATTTAGATGAGGAGAGAATGAGCCGGACGTGAGTTATGGTTGCGCTTCATGGTTAAATGAGACCGAGGGACGTCCTCGCAATTTCCCTGAATGGCGTGGCCCTCGGCGCGTGTTCCACCGCACACTTCTCCCGCATGCCTGGGCTATGCGTCTTGCTCAGGGGAGATTAATGGGGTGCTACACCCGAGCATTTGTGCTGCTGCTATCTGATGGATGGCTCACTAGGCTGCCTAAAATCTGGGCCCAGATTGATTAACTCGCGCGCAGCGTCACTATTGGTCGTCTGTTCTCGCCAGTCGAGATTGCAGTCATCGTGAGGAATGGTCTGGGCGGAAAATAGGTTCATCTCTATCTGGAAATAAGAAAGATAGGAACCCTGGGAGAAGACGGGGGTCATTTCTAGCTATCAAGTAATTATCAAGTCGGTCAGGGCGTATGCCACTTGTCATGCCTCAAATCTCAAATCGTCACACTTCAACTGTGTAAGTGACATCATGACATATTACTGTTGGTGAAGGTCAGTGTTTTTTTTATATATATATATATATATATATATATATATATATATATATATATATATATATATATATATATATATATATAGGGCTGTGTTCCTTTGGTTTTTTTTTTTAATTTCCATTCAAAATTAGCATTGTTATTCATTCTTTAGGAGTATAATGGGGACACCTAACACCCATGCTGGATCTGGTGGACCCCCAAAACTGTGCCCCTTGGATAAACAGGGCATAAAGCTTTCATATTTGAGAGAATGAAGAAAATCAAACCCCACCAAAGACTTTTTCACTGTGCTCTTTTCAGTAGAGTCTCATTATTATGACCACCAGCTAATCTCCAGAGTACCCACCATGTGCAGCAGCCACACAGACTGGGAGACTCAGTAAGGTCCTGAATGGTTGTCACAGGTATCTGGAGCCATGCTGACCGTGGTCCGTCCCACAGCTGCTAAAGGGTATGTGAGAGAGGATCCATAGAGCCAACACAATGACCCAGGTGGTCCAACAGATGCTCAATTGGGCTCAAGTCTGAGGAATTAGGGGTCCAGGGTTGTACTTGGAAGCCTTGGCCATCTCTTCCAACCAACATGGGACATTCCTAGCCATGTGACGTGTCACATTGTCTTGCTGGAAGATCCAATACGCCCTAGGGAAGACAATCAACATGTATGGTGTACGTGATCTGCAAGGATGGATTCATGCCTAAACCCATTCTGAGTGTCTTCCACATGGATTAGTGGTTACAGAGAATGCCACCAAAACATCCCCCAGACCATAACGCTGCCACCTACACGCTACCACCATCGAAAGTATGAAGTGGTGATAGTACTGTGACTCGACTGTGTGCATTTGCAAATGCAGATAAACACCGTCCACTGCAGCCTCCACAGCATCATAGAAGGAAAGAAGTGAGAATATTGAGGAAATGATGTTACGGGGGTGATGTGATACTCATCTCCGTTTGACCTCCCTCTTCTCACCACACTAACCTCTGAGGTAAACGAAGAGCAGCCGGTTTAATTTGGGTCACACCATTGAAGTGCATGCACGAGTAGGTCTCTTGGCTAGAATTAACAAGAGTCTTCACTGCAAGCCATTACAGCACCTCCACAAAAACAAGTATGATATAAAGGAGTGCAGACTTGGCCTCCCTTTTAACACATAGATTCTACTTTTCCTGTCCTCTCAGCATGTTTGAGGCGGGCAAACAGCAACCTAGCGGTCAAGAGTTCAAGCCTCAGTGGCAGGCCAGTGTGAAAAGACCCTCTCAAGACAAGTACTTTTGTAGTTCACTAGTCACTTTTACTGCACATGGTCTGTTCACTCTGGACTTGTTCACAATGAGCTCGTCCCAGGTGATGTTCTAGTGAACACTGGAGGCTGTTTGGCTCCAGACTGCTGCATGTAGCAGAAACAGTGGAAGCACAAGAGCAAGTTTGAAATTTTATTTTTGTGCAGCATTTTTTTTCCATTAGGTTTTAGCATTCTCCAGCATAACTGGGTATGTTATGTTATGTTACAGCTAAATTTAGCTTGCTAGCATAAGCGAACTGCTAACCTGATACAGTGATCTAAGGTACATGGTAATTTTCAATTAGTGCAAAATGTTAGTGTTGGATTTGAGATAAAGCTACCCCTCAGAAACCTAGACGCATATCAGAGTACATAGCAACATGGTGACTCTTATAGCTTATAGATCTACAGACCTACCACTCAGGTGATGCAAACTCCTCCGTAAGTCTATTGTACCTAACGTCCATAAAATTAGTGTAGAACCTTGGCTGTTGAGCTGCACTGGTTGAACACGCAGGGAGCCGCAGGCAGATATCCTGTCTGTACAAACAAAAAAATACCCCCGTTTGGTGTAAATTATGGAATATCATCAGGCCACAGCATCAGGGTTCATACATCTGACAAAACAGAGTTTAAGGTCTCAGGTGGGGAAGATGTTGTTGTTCTTGATTGCTAGATTAACTCTTGTAGGTAAATGAGATTGTTTCATCATGTTGCAGAGATTAAAATAGTGGTGCTTATTCCTGGACCCTATGTCTGCTCCGAGACACCTGATCCATATGATCAACATGCGATTAACTGCAGCAGCTGCTTGATAACAAGCCGATCGTTCGTATCAGATGTGATGGAGGAGGGAGGTTTGTAAAACAGGCAGGGCAGGAGGTCCCAATTACCACATTCACAGCTTTAGCACGGTTGCCCTAATAAAACTTGCATAATGTTGCATAACAAATGGAAAAAAGAAAACAATAACATTGTTTTAATAAGTAAATGAAAGGAAAATGCCTTCAAACCAGTCTTTATTACATTTGTATATACATCCTTTTTTATTTTTAGATGTTATTTGAATTTAAAAATGTAAATATTATATTTGTCTTATGAATTGCTGACACTCCATGCTGCGTTGGCTGCTGAAAGGATTGCTGCACCTCCAGTTGTAATGACAAACCCACTTCTACCCCCCACTTTATTACACACAGACAGTCTTGTGACATATATATATATATATATATATATATCTTTTTATCCATGTCTGTTATCTATGTCTTGTTATTGATGTACCCTTTTCTTTCAAGTAGCTTCTGCTACTTGCCAGGCTGTTATTGTAAATAAGTTCATGTTCTTAATGATTTGCCTGGTTAAATTAAAGGTTAAATAAAAAAATATAAAGGGACCCTGTTATAAGCAAAAAAAAATGGTTTGTATGCCAGTGAAGGTTCAGCTTCATGTTAAACACAAATGTTTTAAAGTTAGTTAAATTGAAATTTAGTGAAAAGTAAAAAGATTGTTGATTTTATTGATATTTGTAGCAGTAGTGGTAGTATTCCTGTAATTACATCTAGACACAAGTACTGAAAGACATAATAGTAGTAGTAGCAATAATAGCATTATTGATGGTTCCTAATTCTGAAGCTCATGCAGAATGTTTAGAATTCAGCACTATTTAACCCATCCGAGTACTGAAACACCCACACACAGTGAGTATACTTGCTCTATCCACAGCACCCTTCTGTTCTTGAAATCTATTTAATAAGTCCCTATATAGAGGATCAGATATTACACTGATAAGAACAGAAACTACACAGAAGTAAACACATGTAAGTTGTAATAAATAATTTTTTTTTTTTATTGTAAATAAAAGGTAAAGCAAGGTGGTCCCCCCTCCCACCAACAAAATCCCTGGTTACCACTTTACTGTGCTTATTTTCCACATCTATCTCAATATGAGGATACTTTTACTGTCGCAGGCCTGCTGAAAACTAACAGCCAGTCAAAGACATAAATATCCAGTAATGTATTCTAGTGCTTTGGCCAAATCCATTATTTCACTCTACATTGGACATTAAACCAAGAAAATCTTATGCTTGCAAAGGTTCTACTACAACTCTTGAATTAAATGAAACAGGGGTGTAAGAAAATATGGAAATATCAGGGTATTATGTTTAGTGACATTGTATCGATTCTCAAAAACACAGTATCGATACACAGATTCTTGGCAGACAGTGAATCATTGTGTGTTGTGTGTAAACCTCTGACCACTAGATGGCAGTGCTGTAATCCATTTTCAGCTCCACTCCAACATTAACAAGCAGCACAAGGGCGCAATACTATTGTAAGCATTGACAAACCTGTTCATACAGTGGTGTGTTTTAATAGTTTAATAAAAAATCAATATATCAAATATATCACTTATATTGAATTGTCAGGTTCTTGCCCATACACAGCCCTACACTGAAATATCATTGCTGGACACACTTGTATCTCTATTTGGGAGCTTATTTATATCCATTGATGACGTCATTGTACAGCTTGTGGAGGGAGTTTTAGTAATGCAGCCAAGTGGCTTCTCATCACTGTGTGTATTACATCATCTGATATCTGGGTCTCTAACATGCATATCTTTAGCTCAGCCTCATGACATCAAAGCTCCTTGTTGTTCCCTCTCGTTATGCGAGAGGGAGCGCGAAAGTGCGTGGCGGTCTTAGAAGACTCCTAATTGCCGTTTAACGATCCGCTTTCGCACAGAGTTTTATCCGTGCCCACCGAGGAGCCTAATGACAAAAGAATGGTGGAGCCAATTACGGCGGTGCAGGTTGATAATGGTGTCACACTTATCATACAGAACTAGCCAGACTCACAGCAGACGTCTGCAGGACCCCGCAGTCCTGCCGGAAGTCTGCAACCTGGTGTCTGCCCGCGCGCTGGAAGGCCCTTCATTCCGCCCCCGTTTCTCTACTGGGGAATTTAATTAAAGACACTTGCGGTTGGGTGTTATTTATAGCGCGTCATGTTTGCGGCTCCTCGCGCGTTATCACTGAGATGTTTGCGAGTGTTATTTACTTGTTATGTAATGTCATTTTTGTGTGCGCGCGAGCGTTTGTTATCATTTGATTGCATTCGGGCCCACGGGGCGCCAGTCTGGTCATGACACCACACTGAGCATATGGATTAAGATGTTATGATACCAGCCGGGCTAATTAAGACGATAAACAAGAGTTGTTGTTTGGCATCTCCCTCCCATGCATTCCAATCTGTTCGTCTAGTGAGAGGGAGAACTGTGGGAAAACGGAGACACGCGCACTGAGCACACTGACTGACTGCACTTTCGCAGAAAACAAGCTGGCCGCGCTGCTCGCGCTCTAATCCAGTTTTTTAATTGCCGGATTCAGGGCTCCATCAGTCAAGCCCAGAAGCCGTGCTGGAAAGCATCACGACTTAAATCAAGGTGGCTAAACTTCAGCTGTGCTGTCAGACCCTGTCTGGCTTTCCACGTTTAAATTACAGCTCAGATTTACCTGGGAATTCTCTAAAGCTAATGCCAATTGTTCTTAATGCTGTGAATGAAAGCAATCTCAAGCTTACTGGCTGCAAATGAACACACACACACACACACACACACACACACACACACATATATATATATATGTATATATGTATGTATATATATATATATATATATATATATATATATATATATATATATATATGTATGTATGTATGTATGTGTATATATATATATATATATATGTATGTATATATACAAACATGTATGTACAAGATATGGAAAATGCCAGGAACAACCGTCTTTACTTTCAGTGTAAGTCTGGAACCAGAACCAGAACATTTTCCAAGCTATATACATGTGTTTGTGTATGTATGTATGTATATATATATATATATATATATATATATATATATATATATATATATATATATATATATATATATATATATATATATATATATATATATATGCTTTACTATACTAGTGAGGACATGTGGTCCTCTACAAGAACACACACACACACACACACATATATATATGTATATATATATATATATGTATGTGTGTGTGTGTGTGTATATATATATATATATATATATATATACACACACATACATATATATATATATATATATATATATATATATATATATATATATATATATGTATATATATATATATATATATATATGTATGTGTGTGTATATATGTATGTGTGTATATATATAATGTATGTGTATGTTCTTGTAGAGGACCACATGTCCTCACTAGTATAGTAAAGTCTGATTTTTTTGGTAAAATGAGGACATTTTTCTGGTCTTCACTTTAGGACATGTCATTTTCTCCAAAAATCAAGTTTAAAAAAAAAAAATCTCATGGAGCAGAAAATTTGTGTTTTGGATACTAAGGTTACGACAAACGCATGTTTGTATGTGTGTGTGAGAGAGAGAATATATATATATATATAAGACTTCTTGCAACTAGGGCTGAACAGTTTAGAGGAAAATTTCTTATTGTGATTTCTCGGACCGTGGCTATGATCCAAATGAACAACTACTGTGCATCCTTCTGCCTTTCTTCGCCTTAAATAAGCAGTCGACACTGCTGCAGTTCTCTGATAATAGTCTGTTTTCATTGATAATGCTGCCACCATGACAACATTTGTGTGGCTACACACAGCCTTTGGACCAGGTACTGCTATAAGGTATAGAATAACTTCTTTTTCAGTGCAAACATGTGAATGTGGCATCTTAACTTATGGTTCTAAAGTTAATTTTACCAAACCCTTCCTCTGGCTGTACACTGTTCACACTCCTTATGGACCTGCCCAGGCTCCTCTCACTCATCATTTGCACCAATGTCTTATTTATTTGCATTGCTTTCCGGTGTCTGCAGTTTGTTTTCTTAGTGTAGAAAATCAGACACCGCCAACCTTGCAGTCTACCGCCTTAGATTAACTCCTAGGCGAGGATCATCTTCACTCGTGTGGAGCTGGTCTGGATCTGAAAAGACTGACATTGTTCAGAAGATGACAGTTTACAGACTTTGTAAGAAAACAGCCGTTAAAGATTTCTCAGCAACTAACCTGTTCCATCATCTCCCAACAAACCACCACACAGAGTATGAGGAGTATGAACAGAGTATGAGGAGCATGAACAGAGTATGAGGAGCATGAACAGAGTATGAGGAGCATGAACAGAGTATGAGGAGCATGAACAGAGTATGAGGGTTATGAACAGAGTATGAACAGAGTATGAACAGAGTGTGAGGAGTATGAACAGAGTATGAACAGAGTATGAACAGAGTGTGAGGAGTATGAACAGAGTATGAACAGAGTATGAGGAGCATGAACAGAGTATGAGGAGCATGAACAGAGTATGAGGAGCATGAACAGAGTATGAACAGAGTGTGAGGAGTATGAACAGAGTATGAACAGAGTATGAACAGAGTGTGAGGAGTATGAACAGAGTATGAACAGAGTGTGAGGAGTATGTACAGAGTATGAACAGAGTATGAACAGAGTGTGAGGAGTATGAACAGAGTATGAACAGAGTATGAGGAGCATGAACAGAGTATGAACAGAGTATGAGGAGCATGAACAGAGTATGAGGAGTATGAACAGAGTATGAACAGAGTGTGAGGAGTATGAACAGAGTATGAACAGAGTGTGAGGAGTATGAACAGAGTATGAGGAGCATGAACAGAGTATGAGGAGCATGAACAGAGTATGAGGAGCATGAACAGAGTATGAAGAGAGTATGAAGAGCTTCGGGAGTGCTAATGCTAATGGCTCGAGTATAAAACTGCTAAATGGTGAACGACTCGTTACAGAGTTGAAAATAAAAAAACTGTTTTGTGTGATTATATGACAAGAAACACATTAAAACTCCAGAGAGAATCAAAATAACCACTTCACTGCTTGTAGATTTGCCTGCGTTGCATCATGGGATTGACTTAGCGGCTGAGGAAGCGTTCAATGCTTTCTTAAAATCAGGCAAGAATAAGGTTCCTCAGTAGACAGCATGTTTAAGGTATCTAAGAATTGGGACCGTCTACATGTCTGGAGCGCATACTATGATGTAAAGTGCTGTCTCTGTAGACCCTCACTAGGATTTGAGATGGACTCTATAAGTGCTGCACTAACAAGGCACTTCTAATGGGACGGAAAGAGTGGAAAACACGAACCAAACCAAATGTGTTATTTACCCAAGAGTGAAATACTCCGAATGTAGCCTCTCAGTGTGACCACAACAGAACACAAAGCTTCATTTCAACTGGGCTGCTAGTAATGACCCGCATTACCTTCCATTCAAATGTACAGCATTCTGAGTCATCTGCTGCTTTATCGTTAGTTAGTTGGTTAGATGCTTTGGAAAGGTTTTGTGGCAGGAGAGCATCACTGAAACACGTGTTAAGTCTGTACATGACTGTGTAGGGTTGATTGTGTACAGTCATCACATAGTACCTCTCAAAAGTTTGAAACAAACCACTGGCAGACGAACCGACGAGGATCAGATGAGTGGAATACGGATGGTGTCCTCTTCCTCATTCCTTCTTTTGATTCGCTTGGCTTCCTCCGTTCCGGGGCCTTGTTGTTATTCAAATAACCCTCCCAGCGAGAAAAGTAGAGAGTGAGAACTGGCAAACCAGGGTTTCTGATCTTGTTAGTGTCTTATCTCCTCCGGCAAGAGAGTCGGCGGGGCAGAGCGAGCCGCGGCTTCGGAGGCGAGTTTGAAAAAGCCGCAGACAGTAGCCAAAGGATGAATTTCATAGATCTTGTCTTTCGGGATGGCTGCACACACTTTCTCATTTGTTTTCCTGCACAAGCACTCATTCCCTTATTCCCTCTGCCTGTCGGGCAGCCGGAGATCAGACACGTGTGAGGAATGAGCGAGCGAGCAAGCTAGCAATTGGACACAGCCTGGACTATGTGGTCGTGCAGGACAGCCATGCGTGGGGCCGACACGCCAGAGCAGCCCAATCAGAGCTTTCTCACAGTAGTCACGTTTACATGCAGCCGGATAATCCGTTAATAATTCGACTAATCCGACCGAGCTCAATCGGAATAGAATATGTCCTTGTATACACCTCAATCCAAATAGACTAGTCCGACTGAGGTCATTCCAATTCCAATTTCTATCTGATTGAAGGAGGTGGGTAATCCCGTAAATAATCAGTTTAATAGAAGAATAATAGCCGTGTAAACGCCTGTATCCGATTACATTCCCAATCGGAAAGTTTAAATACGTTCTGCGCATGTACAGTAGCGTCATAGAGGACGTTTCAACATGGCGGGAGATTAAAACTGGTCTTGAAGAGGCAAAGTTCATGATTCAAACCTTAAAAGATTAAAAAAAATAGATTTAAAGACAGTTAGCAGGATGGATGGCTGTAAAGCAATAACGAGCAGTACAGTATATACAATATAAATAATTAAAAAAGAAAAAAAAATAGATAATAAAAAGTCAAGAACTCATGTTCCTCATAATCCCAAACCTCACCTACAAAATTAAAAGAAATGGTAGAAACACTGAGAAGAACCAGGACTCGAAGAGGAACAGCTGGCCCACCTGGGCTATACTAGTCAGGATCGCTACAGGGCAAGTTCAGAAAGAGGATTGAAGGCCTAGAGGCACTGGGGTCCTACAGAGGAAAGACCCAGTAGATTAACCAGCAATCAAAGTCTGTGAAAGATTAAGATTATTGATTATAGAATCCATCATAGGAAGCCAACTGATAGTTCTTCAGATAAGATCAATGTCTGCCCTGGTTCATGGGGTATGTGAATCTATGTACTACAGATAACATAATCTTTCTTTCTTTTTTCCCTTTTTCTTCCCCCCTCTCAGGGTCGCCCACCGAGCGTGTGGGCCGTAGGCGAAGCATGCCCGGCAGCACCATGGACAAACCTCCGCCCAGCATTGAGTCGGCAGCCTCCACTCCCTTCAGAGTCACGGTAAGCCAGGACCACCGTTAACGCACAGACAGACAGACAGACACACACACAGACACACACACACAATTGATCTCAGAGGGAAATCCAAGGCATCCAGTAGCTATTCCACAAGTGCACAACAATATAAGACAAAAACAGGACAGTTACAATAAAAAATAACAAAAAATATATATATATATGTAAAATATACAAAATAAAAAAAGGCTCACAGAGTGTTCGGAGAGTGATGACAGTAGTGCAGTAAACCAGTGTAAACAGTGTAGACCACTTTGGTATATATAACAGAGTATAACAGTCTGATAACTGATATAGAGGTCCGGAGTATAACAGTGTCTGATAACTGATATAGAGGTTTGGAGTATAACAGTGTCTGATAACTGATATAGAGGTCTGGAGTATAACAGTGTCTGATAACTGATATAGAGGTCTGGAGTATAACAGTGTCTGATAGCTGATATAGAGGTTTGAAGTATAACAGTGTCTGATAACTGATACAGAGGTCTGGAGTATAACAGTGTCTGATAACTGATTCCGAGGTCTGGAGTATAACAGTGTCTGATACCTGATACAGAGGTCTGAAGTATAACAGTGTCTGATAGCTGATACAGAGGTTTGAAGTATAACAGTGTCTGATAGCTGATACAGAGGTCTAAAGTATAACAGTGTCTGATAGCTGATTCCGAGGTCTGTAGTATAACAGTGTTTGATACCTGATATAGAGGTTTGGAGTATAACATTGTCTGATAACTGATACAGAGGTCTGGAGTATAACAGTGTCTGATAGCTGATACAGAGGTCTGAAGTATAACAGTGTCTGATAGCTGATACAGAGGTCTGGAGTATAACAGTGTCTGATAGCTGATACAGAGGTCTGGAGTATAACAGTGTCTGATAGCTGATACAGAGGTCCGGAGTATAACAGTGTCTGATAACTGACATAGGGGTCCGGAGTATAAGTGTCTGATAACTGATACAGAGGTCTGGAGTATAACAGTGTCTGATAGCTGATATAGAGGTCTGGAGTATAACAGTGTCTGATAGCTGATACAGAGGTCCGAAGTATAACAGTGTCTGATAACTGATACAGAGGTCTGGAGTATAACAGTGTCTGATAACTGATATAGAGGTCTGGAGTATAACAGTGTCTGATAGCTGATACAGAGGTCTGAAGTATAACAGTGTCTGATAACTGATACAGAGGTCCGGAGTATAACAGTGTCTGATAGCTGATACAGATGTCTGGAGTATAACAGTGTATGATAACTGATACAGAGGTCTGAAGTATAACAGTGTCTGATAACTGATATAGAGGTCTAGAGTATAACAGTGTCTGATAACTGATACAGAGGTCCGGAGTATAACAGTGTCTGATAACTGATACAGAGGTCCGGAGTATAACAGTGTATGATAACTGATACAGAGGTCTGGAGTATAACAGTGTCTGATAACTGATACAGAGGTCCGGAGTATAACAGTGTATGATAACTGATACAGAGGTCTGGAGTATAACAGTGTCTGATAACTGATACAGAGGTCCGGAGTATAACAGTGTATGATAACTGATACATAAATCTGGAGTATAACAGTGTATGATAACTGATACAGAGGTCCGGAGTATAACAGTGTATGATAACTGATACAGAGGTCTGGAGTATAACAGTGTCTGATAACTGATACAGAGGTCCGGAGTATAACAGTGTATGATAACTGATATAGAGGTCTGGAGTATAACAGTGTCTGATAACTGATACAGAGGTCCGGAGTATAACAGTGTATGATAACTGATACAGAGGTCCGGAGTATAACAGTGTCTGATAACTGATACAGAGGTCCGGAGTATAACAGTGTATGATAACTGATATAGAGGTCTGGAGTATAACAGTGTCTGATAACTGATACAGAGGTCCGGAGTATAACAGTGTATGATAACTGATACAGAGGTCCGGAGTATAACAGTGTCTAATCTAATTTTTTTTTGAAGTATTGTAGAACAGAATGCAGCTGCAGAGGACTGTGTTGAGCATTTCACAGTTGATCTACTGCAGCTCAAACTGTTTGAATACTGTAACAGCACAGGAGAGTGAAGGATACAAACAGTGTTCAAATTATTTGTTAATATTAGTATTAATATTAGCTAATAAAATTGTGTATGTCCAGATTTAAGTTGGGTCTTATTGTTTAATGAGATCAATTGCATGAGCCTTTAAACCTCTACAGCTACAGTATAAATAGGTATAAAACATTATTAACATTGCTCTACTGGAGGGACTTCACAGATGCCCATATTTCTTTGATTGGTTTATAATGTTCTGTTTAATCAGCTGGATATTATTATTATTATTATTATATTGTTTGTTTCATATTATTAATGCAAAGCACCTCATGAACTTGGCTCACACTCTCACTCACTGTTTAGGAGTGTTGTACTATATTGAAAGGGAGGAAACTTGCATTAGCAGGACCTCACAAATGCCTGTGAATGCAGTACGAAGCTTGAAAACAGACCATATATATAGGATGCATACAATTGTTGCAGCCTGACAGCATTTGTTTTATTGTTTGATTGTGTGTTCTTATATTTCGTTTGTGTCTCATACCATAAAGTAATTGTGTGGATGCTTTACTGCAGCAGAGACTCCCATAGGCGTTAAGTCTCCTGTGGCGCTGTGCTCTCAGAACGCTGTGGAACAGCACTCCACCTTATGTGCAGTTGACTCTGTCTCTGTTTATCAGGATTAGTGAACCGGGGGGGCAGTCTATGTAACTTGGAGGCTAATACCTTGGCCAGGCTCAAGCGAGTGAGTCACAAGGTTAATCCTTGCAGATGTGTTGTGTCAGGATAATGCAGGTGTCATCAGATGCGCGCAGCCAGAAACTGAGACATCCCTCCACGGCCTTCTCTTTAACTGCCTTCAGCGCTTTAGCTCTGCAGCACAGGCCCTGCAGCTTCACTGACCACTTCTTCACTGTTCAGAGACAGTGCTGCCCAGCTCCTGCCAGGCAGTGACCCAGACGCAGCTGGTCTAAAGCACCCTGTGGGCAGCCTGAGGGCCAAACCTGATCTGGTTTGCTGACAGCATTAAAGCAAAGGTCTGACAGAAATCAAATTTAAATGCTAACGTAGTTAATTAGATGAGAAAGCTAGTATCCCCTAGTTAGCCTGATGCAAATGATATCACACTAATTGAGGTTACCGTTTTCACTTCTTATTAGCCATGTTGGCAATCTGGCTGGGCTACTCTGTTATGCTCTATTTTTGTTTTTAATCTCAACGTGAAATGACTTCTCAAACCTCTCATCCCTTTATTCCCACGGCTTTATGTTTCCTAAATGGAGGAAAGGAAGGTTTTTGTTTCCCAAAGCCCCTTGTTTCAGTTTCTTAGGGCCCTGCAAATATAGGACTCTCGCAACAAATGACCTTGAAAACATAGGACTCTGTAGACCCTCAGAACATTAGACTCTTGAAATGTAGGGTTCATTGAACCGTTGTAACATAAGACCTTGGTAACATTGGATTTTCAAGGCATAGGAACTTGGTAGCAGAATACTATATATTGTATATATACTATATATAATATATGACTCTTGTGATATAAGATTCTGTAAACAGAGAACTCTAGTAACATAGAGTAACATCCAGGGCTCTTGTAACATAGGACCTTGGAGGCATAGGACTCTGCAGACCCTCAGAACATTAGATTCTTGTAATGTAGGGTCCTGGGAACAATAAACTGTTGTAACATAAGACCTTGGGTAACATTAGACTTGTAAGGCATATGACTCAGAATAAAGCAGAATACGCTAATAATATATAATAATAATAATAATAATAGACTCTTGTGATAAGATTCTTGCAACATAGGACTCTCATAATACAGGACCCTGGAGACACAGGACTCAGTAACATAGAGTAACATCCAGGGCTCTTGTAACATAGGACCTTGGAAGCATAGGACTCTGCAGACCCTCAGAACATTAGACTCTTGTAATGTAGGGTCCTGGGAACAATAAACTGTTGTAACATAAGACCTTGGGTAACATTAGACTTGTAAGGCATATGACTCAGAATAAAGCAGAATACGCTAATAATATATAATAATAATAATAATAATAATAATAGACTCTTGTGATAAGATTCTTGCAACATAGGACTCTCATAATACAGGACCCTGGAGACACAGAACTCTAGTAACATAGAGTAACATCCAGGGCTCTTGTAACATAGGACCTTGGAAGCATAGGACTCTGCAGACCCTCAGAACATTAGACTCTTGTAATGTAGGGTCCTGGGAACAATGAACTTTTGTAACAAAAGACCTTGGTAACATTGGACTTTCAAGGCATATGACTCAGAATAAAGCAGAATACGCTAATAATAATAATAATAATAATAATAATAATAATAATAATAATAATAATAATAATAATAATAATAATAATAATAATAATAATAATAATAATAATAATAATAATAATAATAATAGACTCTGGTGATAAGATTCTTGCAACATAGGACTCTCATAATACAGGACCCTGGAGACACATGACTCTAGTAACATAAAGCAACATCCAGGGCTCTTGTAACATAGGACCTTGGAAGCGTAGGGCTCTGTAGACCCTCAGAATATTAGACTCTTGTAAAGTAGGGTCCTGGGAATTCTTGTAACACAAGACCATGGTAACATAGGCCTCTCATAATACAGGACCCTGGAAAGATAATAATAATAACATGGGGCCCTGGGAACGAAGAACCCTCACAAACAAGACTCTCGTAAAATAGTGCCATGGGAACCTAGAACTCTGCAAACCTAGGACTCTTGTAACATGGCACCCAGGGAATATAGGACTTTTGTAATATTGTAGTGTTGTAATGTAGGACCCTGAATATTTAGATCTGTTGGACTTTCATAACATGGGACCCTGGCAACAGAATATTCTTATAACATAGGATTTTTGAAACATGGAACCCTGGGAACGGATAACTTGCGCAACATATAGAGCTCTCATAATACAGGACCCTGAAAGTGACGGACTCTAGTAATGTAAACTATATGTAATATAGTACCCTGACAAAATAGTTCTCTTGTATCATAGGATTGCCATAACATAGGACCGTGGAAGCATAGAAGAACTCTCATAACATAGAACCCTGGAAAAACAGGTATCTTGTAACACAGGGTCTCGTATCATAGAACCTGGTAAACATAGGACTCTCATAGCATAGGACCCTGCAAGCCTAGATCCCATGTAACATAGGGCCCAGGGAATATGGGACTCACATAACAAATAAGTCTTAAAACTTTGGGAACATAGAACTCTCATAGCATAGTACAGGGGTGTTTAATTAGAGGTCAGTAAGGTCCAGTTAGAGGAGATGTCCTCAGGCCAAGGTCCAGACCATCATCATTTCTAACGTGTGTTTTGATTCAGTGGTGTATCCTGTTTACTGAAGTAGTCTAGTATCAGCATCTTATACCATCAGCTACTGAAACACCAACACATCACACATACTGTTCAGTAGATTTCAGTATATTTGCTGTTTAAATGCTGAACTGAATGAATTATTTATAAAAACTTCAAATAAATGTTTTTTCCTCGTATATTTAAAAAACAGAATGTGTTTGAAAAAAGTGCATCTTAAAGTGTTTATTTATAGAGAAAGTAAACAAAACGTGATCTTCTTGTTAACTCAGCTTCACAGATTAACATGTTGGTTTTACAGAGCGGTATTCTCCAAAACTAGACGAGCAGGTCTATTCCAGAACCGTTCCTGTTACACACTCAGTTTTCTCTGTTCACTTTTCTGTTTTTAGAGCTCGTTACTCTTTCTCACTCGCTTTAGTCTCCGGCTGCTGCTCCTCGCTTCGTACCTCGCCTGTGTGCACGCGCCGCACGCCCCAATGTGCACAGATCTGATTGGCTGAGGAGAGCCTTCGGTGATCTTACAGCGCACGCGATTGGTCTCTGAGTTCACTGCACCTTAAAGCCTGCATACCGTAAA
Source organism: Megaleporinus macrocephalus (assembly GCA_021613375.1). NCBI lineage: Eukaryota > Metazoa > Chordata > Actinopteri > Characiformes > Anostomidae > Megaleporinus > Megaleporinus macrocephalus. The sequence continues at coordinate 38,188,932 of CM038710.1, read as the reverse complement.
GACAAGAAAAGCTCCGCTGCTTCAAATAAATAGTTATTTTAAAAATGAAATAATTCTCAATAGTTTATCAGTTTGGGAACACATTGGACAATGTCTGGGTCCGGATCAGTCCGCCTATTAGTGACCTCTGCGATAGAACCTTGCACAATTAGGGCTTTTGGAACATAGAACCCTTATGAATGTGTATATATATATATATATATATATATATATATATATATATATATATATATATATATATATATATATATATATATATATATATATATACTCTCATGAGATAAGACTGATGACCCTGGGGTCATCAGTACACCCCTGTTCACGCTATTAAGTGAACATAGGTACACTCCTGTTATCTCTTGGCCCAGTATAGTTGCTGGTCTATTAAGAACTTAGCTGAGAACATGCCAGAGAAGTAAATCTTGATACTACATCATAATTAAAACCTGTTTGCCTAGGAGGCCGGAATTGGCCTTCAGGCAATGCAGCCTTAAAGACCCGAATCGAATGCTAACACGTCTTTAGTCACGGACCCCTCTAGGCCTGAATGGAATGTGCCTTCAGGCTATACAGCCCCACAGGCTTGATTGAAAGGCTGCTGTAGAACACCTCTGGAGGATATGGACACAATCCGGGCTGGTGTGTGAGTGGGAGTGTGTGATATCCTGACAGATGGGATGAAAATCTTGCTCTGTGTGTGTGTGTGTGTGTGTGTGTATTATGTTCTTTCGGGCACAGCTGCCCATGGCTGCGTCTGATGCCCACTCTGTCTTTCTTTGTTTGTCCAGCTTTCAGTTTGTCAGTGCCTGCCCGTACGGCCTTCTCTGCATCACTAACTGCACCCGTTGCCGTTGCGACCGACCTGTTCTTGCTTCCACCTCTGTCATGTTTTTCTCTAGTACCTACAGTTTGGCTGATAAGATCGCTGAGCACATCTACACGCTGCAGTGTGTGAACATTTGAGTTTGAGTGTTAAATAATGCAGACTGTTGGTGTTTGTCTAAAATAAATCCCCCCGTTCTCCGAGTTAACACGCGGAATAAAACATTCCTCTGTTTGATTTAGCCCACGAGTCCTCCTCTTTACTCTGCGAACGCGCAACGCATTTCTCTGGAGTCGTTCGGAGGGGATAAAAGGCCCGCTGTCATTGTGTTTGCTCTTTTGCTGTATTCCCGCTGCCCCCCTCCACCCTCACCTCTCTGCTATTTACCCTCGGCGGAGGCTCAGGTAAACAGGCTGCCTATTCAACCCCGCACTCCTCCTAATTACACAGCCAAACTAATGACAGGATCCATTAGCAGACGCCGAGCCGATCGGCCAGGGTGTACGTAAGCGTGCGGCGGGGTATGAAGGACGCCCGCCGCATGCTGATGAGGCTGTGTGTGTGTGTGTGTGTGTGTGTGTGTGTTCTGGGCTCCCATGGGGCCGTTGGGAAGCCCTGCTGCTTCTGCCTGCACACGTGCGGCCCGTGCTAATCGAACAGGACCCAGAGCTTGTTGGAGCAGCGCCTCACGCTGCGAGGAACACAGCCATGTTCACCCAGGACGCATTCAATACCTCCAGCAATACGCTGATCAGGACTGTGGGTTAGGAAACCCCCCCACAGTCAGTAGTAGGACGCTCTGTCCATCTTTGTCTCTCTCTCTCTTTCTCTTTTATCTTCTCTCTGTTTGTCCATTTCTCTTTCTTTCCTTTCTCCTTTTTCTATCTCTAGTCTCCCCCTTTGTTTCTCTCTCTTGTCTAACTATACTCTTCCTGTCACCACCACTCTCTGTCTCTCTCTTTTCTCCTCTGTTTTTCTGTCTGTATCTCTTTCACTGTCACTCTTTCATTCTTTCTCTCTCTCTCTCTCTCTCTCTCTCTCTCAATTCCACTCTCCCTCTTTCTTTTAACATCTCTATCTGTGAGCCCTACTCTCTCTTTTTATCACTTTCTCATTTTTTTCTCTCCGTTTCTTTTCTCTTTCTTTCTCTACTGCACTCTATCTCTCTCTCTCTCTCTCTGTCCTTTTCTGTCTTTCTCTATCTCTTCTGCTCTGTTTTTCTTTATCTGTATCTATAGGTATCTCTCTTACTGTCACTCTTTCATTCTTACTTTCTCTTTTTCTCTCAATTTCTCTTTTTCTCTCAATTTCTCTCTCCCCTCTCTTTTTATCACTTCTCTCTCTTTCTCTCCTGCACTCTCTCTGTTTCTCACTCTATATGTCCCTCTCTGTCTTTCTCTTTCTCTTCTGCTCTGTTTTTCTTTATCTGTATCTATAGGTATCTCTCTTACTGTCACTCTTTCATTCTTACTTTCTCTTTTTCTCTCAATTTCTCTTTTTCTCTCAATTTCTCTCTCCCCTCTCTTTTTATCACTTCTCTCTCTTTCTCTCCTGCACTCTCTCTGTTTCTCACTCTATATGTCCCTCTCTGTCTTTCTCTTTCTCTTCTGCTCTGTTTTTCTTTATCTGTATCTATAGGTATCTCTCTTACTGTCACTCTTTCATTCTTTCTTTCCCTCTTTCTCTCAATTTCCCTCTCCCAGTATCTCTATTTGTTAGTCCTACTCTCTCTCTCCTCTCTCTCTTTTCATCACTTTCTCATCTTTCTCTGACTGTTTCCTTTCTCTCTTTCTCTTCTCCTCTGCTTTTCTTTGTCTGTATTTATCTGTAGCTCTTTCACTGTCACTCTTTCATTCTTTCTTTCTCTCAATTTCCTTCTCCCTCTTTCCTTCAATATCTCTGTGAGTCCTACTTTCTCTGTCCCCTCTCTCTTTATCTCTCTCTCTCTCTCTCTCTGTTCCTCTCTGTCTCTTGTCCTGTTTTTCTTTGTCTGTATCGGTATCTCTTTCACTGTCACTCTTTCTTTCTTTCTCTCAATTTGCCTCTCCCTCTTTCTTTCAATATCTCTATCCGTGAGTCCTACTCTCTTTATCACTTTCTCATTTTTTCAGTTTCTTTTCTCTCTCTCTCTCCCTCTCTCTCTCTCTCTCTCTCTGTATACACACACTACTGTTCAGATGTAGCACCTAAGCTGATTGTTTTAAACCCTGTATATTACCAATTAGTGTATTTACACCAGTAAGAACACCAGATATCATTAGAACATTATATCATAAATACAATACAAAGAAACATAAATATCTTTTTGTGAAAGAAGTAGATCATATCATGAGCTCCAGTTTGAAGAAGAAAGTTTAGTTCCAGATTTCTAATAATAATACTGGGTAATATATAATACTGGGTTGTTCCCACAAGGAGAAGCTTGGAAAGGAGTAAAAAACAAACAAACTGACGTATGTAAAAGCACTACATACAGTATTAATACTGTTTGAATATTTAAATTATAAAACAAATAAATAGTTTTTCTAATAAAAGCTTCCTGTCTGGGAAAATAGCTTTTTAAATATAGTAAAGTCCTGAGTGGCTAAAACTTGGGCACAGTACTGTATATTTCTCACCCTCTGTCTCTCTGTTTCACTCTATCTTCCTGCGTGGCTAAAATAAGGTTCTACCTGTGGACTAAATTTCTAGGTGTTTTGTTACTGACTTGAAAACGCAGGGCAGCCTTTTTGAATATATATTGTTTTTATTTAAAAAGTAAACTCATAAGTTCACTTTAAAAGGACCTGAAAACTTGTTTTCTCTCTTTTTTTAAAAAAAAAAAACATGGATCTGCTGTTTGAACTGTTTCGAGAGAATGGTCCATTTCTTTCAGCCCATGACAAACCCTATTCTTTTGGCCCCCCAAAGACAGAAAGTTGGAGCCGTCCTTGTATACACACTATATGAGTTTTGCAGCTGAGCACTGTGCTGCGCTGCTCTCGCGGAGCAGACTGTCTGGCTTCCGGCTGAGGATAATGCCGTTAGATGGATCGTTTCAGCGCTTGCTGCGACTGATGTAGGCTTTTAGTGGAGGCACGCTGTAGACTGCAGTCTGCTCTAAAGTGTTATTTGACCCCCCCGATACAGATTTCTCTGCAGCGGCAGCGGGTAGCAGACGGGGGCACTGATTGGTTCAGGGGAACTCTCTCAGCTCTCAGCGTTTTCCCGGACTCATCAGCGGAGAAGAAAGTTGAGTTCTGAGGAAGGAGTTGATCAGAAGTCCGGACGTGCTTCGGTGTAAGGACCCTCTTTAAAGGGCCCTCGTCTAAAATTAGAGTTCGAGCTGAAGCCTGCAGTTGGTTTTGTGACGTGCATGCGGTTGTATGTAAGAAGACAGCAATTCCCCTCAGCTTTTAGGTCTGCCGACAGCTCGGGTTGTTAAGAGTGCTGAGAGCCACGGCAAGAACTGTGCCGCTCGGTGCTGAGGATGTCATCACCGCCAACTGCTGCCATTAATCAGCTCATGTCTTTAATAAACAAGAGAAATTAATTATTATTACATACTTGCAGATGTACACTGTGGAAAGTGAGGGTCCATGCTTTAACCTGTTAAACTGTAGTGGTAGTATTCTGTAATAGGGCCGTCACCAGGGCTGCTCTGAATAATATTGTTTTTGGTTTTGGTATTCAGTAACTAGTACTCAGTAGCGGTGCACTGAAGTTAAAATTCCTTACTGAAACTGAAATTCAGGACACATAGAAGAAAAAAATATAAATATATAGATAGGTAAAAAGAGAGATAGATAGATAGGTGAAAAAGAGAGAGATGGATTAGATAGATAGATAGATAGATAGATAGATAGATAGATAGATAGATAGATAGGAAGAAACGCGTAGGTAGATAGATAGGGGAAAAGCATACATAGGACAAAAAGATAAATGTATAGGTGAAAAAGAGAGATAAATGTATAGGTGAAAAAGAGAGATAAATGTATAGGTGAAAAAGAGAGATAGATAGATATAAAAAAACAAATAGATATGAAAAAAATAGATAGGAAGAACGCATAGATAGATAGATAGGGAAAAAGCATACATAGGACAAAAAGATAAATGTATAGGTGAAAAAGAGAGATAAATGTATAGGTGAAAAAGAGAGATAAATGTATAGGTGAAAAAGAGAGATAAATGTATAGGTGAAAAAGAGAGATAAATTTATAGGTGAAAAAGAGAAATTTATAGGTGAAAAAGAGAGATAGATATGAAAAAACAAATAGATTTGAAAAAGATAGATAGATAGATATGAAAATAGATAGATAGGAACAAAGCATAGATGATAGAAAAAAATATAAATATAAAGATAGATAGGTAAAAAGAGATCAATAGATAGGTGAAAAAGAGAGATAGATATGAAAAACATAAATAGATAGATATAAAAAAACAGATAGATGATAGAAAAAATATAAATATATAGATGGGTAAAAAGAGAGATAGGTGAAAAAAGAGAGAGAAAAAAAACAGATATATAGGAACAAAGCATAGATGGATAGAAAAAAATATAAATATATAGATCGGTAAAAAGAGATAAACAGAAAGGTGAAAAAGAGAGAGATAGATAGATATGAAAAAACAAATAGATAGATAGATAGATAGATAGATAGATAGATAGATAGATAAAAAAAGAGTAGATAGACTTTTTCTGTTCATCCATCCACTATTAGAAGACAGCTCAGTGCTGGGTCTGAAAGGATGTGTAGCTGTTTAAGAAGATCCTCGCTGAGAAAAGGAGATACAGACACATCAAACAAAGAAGCTGCTGGTGTTCTCAGAACAATGAACTGACCGCCCCAGTGTCCAGACCTCACTGCTGCACCCTGCGGTCTCCTGAGGAATGGTAGCTGTAATACAGGTGAAGGGTGCTTGTGTTAAATCCTGAAGTGGAAAACCTGCCTCGAGTTCTGAGGAGTGACTGTGTGGCTTTCTGAGATCTGCAGGGTTGAATTTAGATCCAGTCAGTTTTTAAGGAAGTTAGTACTTTCGAGTTAAGTACTTGCCAAGCCTGCATTCCTGTACAGTTCCCTACTTACTCATCTCAGACTCCTGAAAGCAGCGTTGACCAGGGCTGGTGCGATTATCTCCGCTCGGAACAGTCTTGGCGGAGGAGATGCGTAGATGACAGGACGTAGAGGAGCAAGGTCACAGACTGCTGGAAGCATGTGCGTTGTCTGGCTTGAGTGCGAGCTTGTCAGCGACTCCAGCAAACAGCTTTTCCACACACTTGAAGCTGACTGACACACTCTGGCATGTAAGGCCGGACGCAAGAGGGCCGAGAGAGGCCAGACTTGAAGATTAGAGAGGAGTGAAGGAGCGGGGAGAATGCAGGCTCAGCAGGTAAGCAGAAGAAGAATTCCACACGTAGACACAATAGAGCTGGGAGTATGCAGAGAGCTGGAGGCCGCTCATTTCACAGCCAACAGACGGCATTACAGGAGTCTCGCATTGATGACTCAGCCAGCAGGCCAGCAGGGGTCCGGGGTGTTTTGTGACTTGGTAAAATCCAAGCATTTGCCAAACATTTTTGATTTTTTCTTTACTCCCGCTTTAAGAATGTTCCTTCAGTAACACATACCGCTCCGGGCTAGTAATACGTCCTGTATAAGCCAGGATGGCTTTAGCTTTATTCTTCTATGGCGCTTGAAGGCTGAATAATTTTGCTTTATGATGCTTGCCAGCCAAATTCTATGGCTTTATAAATCAGCCCTGTTTTGCTTTATATCCAGTTATGACACATGCCGGCCAAGTAATATGGCTTTATGTACAGGCTGGAAAAAAAAGAGGCCGGAGAGCATTCTCAGCACCATTTCTAGTTTTTATTATATCCACTCTTGGCCTGCGCTAGGCTAGCTTTGCTTAATATTTATCTATGACACTTAGTGACCAAATAGCATTGCTCTACAGTAGAGGTCACTAATAGGTGGACCGCGGTCCAGGTCCGGACCCAGACGTTATCCAGTGTGGACCCAAACTGATAATCTATTGAGAAGGATTTAATTTAGACTGTGTTTATTTTAGTTTAGAAAACTCACAGACCAATCACGTGCGTAGTAAAATCAGCATATGCGCTCCTCAGCCAATCAGATCTGTGCATATTCGGGCGCACGGCACACACACAGACGAGAAGCAGCAGTCGGAGAGTAAAGCGAGTCAGACCGTGGTGCTAATTAAAAGCAGCTACGTATCTCATATCTATCCATCCATCCATCCATCATCTTCTGCTTTATCCCGCTTGTTGGGGGCACGTGTGGTGGCTGGAGCCAATCCCAGGATCATCAGGCGGAGGCGGGGTACACCATGGCCAGGTCGCCAGCCCATCTCATGGCTAACACACACACCCAGATATCTCATATGTGTGTGAGAATGATCCTAACACAATTTCAGACCAGGCTGGAAAACCAAGAGCTCACTGAACAAGAGAAAGTGAATATAATAACAGTAAATATACTGAAATATACTGAACGGTATGTGTGGTGTGTTGGTGTTTCAGTAGCTGGTGGTATAAGATGCTGATACTAGACTACTTCAGTAAACAGGATACACCACTGAATCACACGTTAGAAATGATGACTGTCCAGACCTTGGCCTGAGGACATCTCCTCTAGGTGGACCTTACAGAACCCCTGCTCTACAGCGTGTTCATTTACTGTAAATAAACAAACCTATGTGCTGCCTGGCTTGGCATGTCACTAGTGGGCTAATGTTTGCTGTATGCTTCTTGCTTGTCTAGTGAACTTCTAATCTGTTTTCAGATTCAAAGACACACTTGACTCAGATCCCGTGTCCAGCGTTGGTATAGGAGTGTGATATAGAAGTGTGTGCCAGAGACAAGCTGCTTTGTGCTGCAGAATCTAGCAGTGGTCATTGAGTTTCTTGGTGCTTGAAGAAGGAAAGTATTTTTTTCTGCAAAATGAAACATTCGGTCTAGATGGTTTTATTGGAAAGTATTTAGGGGTGTAAGAAAAAATATCAAAAATATTGAATATGGGGATATTATGTTTGGTGTTACTGTATCGATACTAAAAACACAGCATCAATACACAGATTCCTGGCAGACAGTAAATTACTGTGTGTTGTGTTTAAACCTCAGACCACTAGATGGCAGTGTTGTAATCCATTTTCAGCTCCACTCCAACTATAACAAGCAGCACAAGGGCGCAGTGCTATTGTAAGCTTTGGCGAACCTGTTCATACAGTGGTGAGTTTTACAAGTAGGATATGATAAATCGCAGTATATCACTTTGTTTGCAGTATCACAATATATCACGATATATTGAATCGTGAAGCCTTTATCACGATGCATATTGTATCGCCAGGTTCTTGCCAATACACAGCCCTAAAAGTAGTCAGGTGGCTCTATTGTCAGAGCCATCACCCAGAGCAATGCTAGCCAACGCAGGCATCTGTTTACTGTTGTACACTGCCCAGTGAGTGTTGAGTTGTCCAGTGATGTTACAGTGATGACGAGGCAAAAGTGACATTATGTTTATTTGTACAAAGAATTAAATGCTTCTTAATATCATTTCCCCTAAAAACATCTGAGACAAAGAACCTATAAATAATTTCACTAAATTAATTTTGCTCTGTCTGCGTATCCATCACTTGTTTTTATATCGCAATTAATTTTCATTCATATTTGTATACAATGTGCTTGATTTTATAGGCTGTAGGTAGAAGCTGGGCTTATTATAGGGGTTCTGTTGCATTCCTAAGCAATGCAGTTCATTAGTTTAAACCCAGAAAATTGTAGCAAATCCAAATTGTGTCCATGTGAGAAGCACTGTTGCCCCTGCCTGCTCAAACCAAAGCTCACCCATTTATGGTTCCCACCACTCATTTGGTGGGACCCAATGCTGGCAGGAGTTCCCCTACTGGATGTTTGCAGAAATGACAAGTAGAGGGGCTCGGTTATCTCTCTCAGATAACAACACCACATATTATGGTTATCCCCTATCTGTTGCACACTACTTATTGTGGTGCATTATGGGATTTTTGAGTGTACTGGATCTTCTGCACTAAATTTTACACACTAAATGCATCAAGTGTTACATATTACATATTATTATATTATTGTTACAGCACCCTCTACTAGGGGACTTCTTACAGTGATGTGCTATAATATTTAGTGCTGTACCATGTGCTTTTGGATAGACTTGATTGTACAGACAGTATATTATATTGATTTAAAGAACTGTTAACTCTATTGTGAAACATTTCTATAGTGTATGCATATTATTTTTTTAAACCAGTAAATGCCGTGAAGCATTTAGCCGCTTTGAATGAATTCTTCTTGTATACAGGAACAAACTCTGTCTTGCATATCTTGAAAATACATGTCTTACTGTATTCACATGCTTAGTTTATTCCCTGTAATTGTAATAATACTACTCCAGCTCCACGCTTGTTCTGGTTGCATGGGAGAGTCTACCAGCTGGCCTGGAAATAAAATCTAGGGTAAACACTGGTTTGTGACACTTGCTGGCCAAGTAACATGGCTTTATATGCAGGATGGAGGGAAAAAAAGGAGGCTAGAGAGTTTTCTCTGGAATCACATGCAGTGTTGGTCAGGCTAGTTTTACTTTATATGCATCCGTGACACACGCTGGCCTAGATCACTTTATAAGGTAGACCTTATATTTGTGTATGACACTGGCTGGCCCAGCCTAATATACAGGGCTGAGAAGAAAGAGGCCACATAGTGTTGATGCCGTTCTGTTTGGAATTACGTCCATTGCTGGTCTGAGACTGGCTACTTTCTTCATGTGGATTGTTAATCTTTAAGCTAGGCTGGTTTTGTCTTGTATTCATTTATAAAATAACATGGCTTCATAAGCCATAGACCAGTCTTGCCTTATGAAACCTTACTGGCCAAATTGTGTGGCTTTATAAGTCAGACCTGTGTTGCCTGATGTACATCTATACACTACAGGTATCTCATATCCATCCATCCATTATCTTCCGTTTTATCCCGCTAGTCCCGAACATCACAAAACAGGATTAAGTTCAGTTTTCTATCGCTCCAACAGAAGCTAATCGATTTCTTCTACATCTAAATGTATATCAGTGAAGCTTCTGGGTTTTTTTCTCTGTTTCTGTGGTGAGCACGGCTGGCAGAATTCTCGCTAAGCTAAGGCTAACCTGGCTTCCTAGCAGAACGCTGTTGTTTGGGTAACTAAACCTGCGAAAATGGCCACGAACAGCATCCCACTTCTGACACCATGTTTGGGTATTAAGACACAGGAGCAGACGTGGTGCACCTGAACAGTACGTTTACTGAACACAACTAGCCTCAGCCCGCGCGGCCACTTAGGGCGCTTGCTGATGACCTCATTCAACACAAGTATAGTAACACACATGCATTATTAGAACAATTAACTGTCCAAAACAGCTGTGGCGCAATACTGACATAAATGTCAGCAAATGTTAGTTATAAGCGAACAGCTTCTTACGTCAAACCCCTGAAGCGTTCTGTTACCCCAGCATGGTTAGCTTACCATGTTGGAAAACGCTGCTGAACCTATTTTTAAGTGTTTCGTGTCAAAGCTTGTCCATGTGGAAAAGCCTCTGGAACAGTTAGCCTCTGTGCTCAGAACCGTTCAGCCCACATATGGAAAAGAGGCCAAGCAGTCACATGCATGTTGGGACTGCTTGCCAGACAAGTATTGTTAGATTCATTTATTACTTAGACTAGATAGTATGACTTTGTAAGCAAGGTCAGTTTTTTTCCATATATCCACATATGAAGAAAAAATATATTGACATATATTTTACAGTAAAGAAAATATATGTCAAATATGGTAATATATTTACAACCACATCAAAATATATTATTTATTTTGCAATATATTCTCAAATATATGTGGAAATACATGTTTTTAAAATGTATTTTGACATTTATTAAAGAGGAGATTTAAAGATTCAGATGACTTGATGTCATAGAGACTAAAATTGGATATTTACACAGCAAATCATAAATGTTACATTTGTTTATAGGTTTCATGTGTAATTTAATAATATACACAATTAAATATGACAAAATATTCAGCCATTCAAGTTGTCATTTAAAAATAAAAAAAGACTCCATTTTCATTAAAACATGTGAATTCTCCATTTGTTGTTATTGTCCAAACAAACATGTATGCTTTTGTTATATCACTTAAAATCATTGTATTTTTTCTGAATAGATTTTAAAGTTGAAAAGAGATTTATAATCAAATCTTGTTGGAAACATTTTATCCTGCCGTAAATTACCAGTGCAGTTTCCTGAAATCTTGCAAAGAAATCAATTGCCTTACAATCTGTTGTACTGCCTTTATTTCTCTTAAAATACCCATTTTTGTATTTTCTGAATAGATTTGCATGTTCTGTAGCAAATATCTGTAAATATATTTGATTGACATATATTTTATACATATATTAGTCTGACATATATTGATGTGACATATATACGTATATTTGGGTGACATACATTTTTTGGGCCAATTTTGAATATTTTTAAAAAATATTTCAAAATATATTTCAAAAATATATATATATTTTTTTCCCCCCATATGGGTCTACGATGCATGCCGGCCAAATAATATGGCTTTCTACGTCAGGCAAGATTTGTGTTATGGCATTCATCAAATTATATGACTTCGTAAACAATATTTGAGATAAAGATCTTCTATTTGTGTATGACACTGGTTGGCAGAGAAGGAAGAGGCTGCTTATTGTTGTTGATGTGGGTCTGTTTAGAATTGCGTCCATTGCTGGTCTGAGACTGGCTAGTTTTGCCATGTACGTTGTTGATCTTAAAGCTAGGCTGGATTTGTCTTAAATTCATTTAATACACAAACTAACAGGACAGTATGGCTCTATAAGCCAGACCAGTTTTGCCATATTCCACATTTCCTGGCCTAATATCATGGCTCTGGGACACTTGCGGGTCAGATAACACGGTTTCAAAGCCAGGTCAGTTTCCTTATGTCCAGCCTTCAGTTCTGATAGTTTATATCTCAAATCAACTCACATGGCCTTGCTGTTCAGGTCAGGCAAAGCTTATTTGAGGCCTGAGCTCCATTGATCCTGGTTCCTCCTGTAGCTGTCTTTGGTGCTGTAAGATATCTACCCCAAACCCAGCGCATCATCAAATGCCTTGGCCCTCCGCTGCTCCGCTCCACCGGGCGTGATGAATAATTCCGCTTGGATGTTACGCGGCAAATGTCATGTGAGCAAGGCCTAAAAATAGAACGCTGAAGAATTTAGGCGGCACCAAAAAGAGAGAAGTGGCGCTTTGAGGACGACTTGATTATAGCCACGTCGAGATGTCCGCCGAGGACCACGGCGGCGGCGTCTGACAGAACAAAGACCTCGCGTCCCGAAGACAGCAGCGTTTGAAGAGAGCAGGAGGGGTGCAGCTGTTGACATCATTGCAAAACTTCAGGGTGTCAAGAGTTCATGTTTTTGAACTGCCGGAGTTATAAAGCGTGGAGAGGCCATGCAGGGAAGCATCAACTGTCAATAACAAAGAGTTCAAGAGATTCTGTAGACTGGGTTGTGTAATGGTGTAGCACTTAGCTGCTGTCTGCGTGTGATACGGAGACAGTAGGCCTGCATGTCTGAGCAGCGGCGCTATTATGTCTGGATGGTTATGACAGTGCAAATTATACTGAAACAACTGCTGGTTTAAAAGGTTCAGCTAAGCAATGAAATTTACTCCCTACCCCCAAAACGTAGCCAGTCAGCCAGTAGTTTATGAAAATGGACACAATTATGTTGCGTAGTCATATTGAAATCTGGATTTGTTCTCTGCTATTGTCATTTTCTATAGATTTAAAGATCGTACAGTGTCAGCAACCACAATCAAGTCCATTAAAGATCACAACACATAGAACATGGCTGAGCCGCTCACCTCAGAACTGAGGTGCTGTGAAACATTCAACATGTGCACACCTACGAGCACCTCTCAGCAACTGAGATCTGTATTAGTCACTACAAATTGTGCTGTGAATGGACTGTCATGGACCACTAAATATACTCAGATTTTTTAAATGAGGGACAGACTGAGCTAAAATGTAGCAGCCTAAATAGACTAGAAGATAACCGGCTGCTCCACTAATAATATGTTAGGTTTTTAAATTGACATAAATGAAATTCACTAACTTCTTATAAAACTGTGATATTGAAAGTAAAGAATATACTTGATGTACTCTTATATGCTTGAGATGTCCAGTAGTGTGGGAAAACAAATGTGTGGCACTGTTAACTTGGTGCTGACACAACGCAGGAAACCATATTGAAGCTATACATATGTTATGCACTTCTGCTAAAAGTATTCACTCACCCATCCAAATCATTGAATTCAGGTGTTCCAATCACTTCCATGGCCACATGTGAATAAAACCTAGCACCTAGTCATGCAGACTGCTTCTACACACATTAGTGAAAGAATGGGTCGCTCTTAGAAGTTTTGTGAACTCCAGCATTGTACCGTGATAGGACGCCACCTGTGCAACAGTCCCTCACTACTAAATATTCTACAGTCGACTGTCAGTGGTGATATAACAAAGAGAAAGTGATTGGGAAATAGCAACTCAGCCACGAAGTAACCCTAACCCTAGAACGGTAATTGTCTGACTGCATTGTCCCAAGTATAAAGTTTGGTGGAGGGGGGATTATGGTGTAAGGTTGTATTTCAGGAGTTGGGCTCAGCCCCTTAGTTTCAGTGAAAGGAACTCTCCAAGAGATTTTGGACAATTTCATGCTCCCAACCTTGTGGGAAAAGTTTGGGGACGACCCCTTCCTGTTCCAACATGACTGCAAGATCCATAAAAACATGAATGAGCCAGTTTGGTGTGAAATAAATTGATTGGCCTGCACAGAGTTCTGAAATCAACACCTTTGGAATAATTAGAGTGGAGACTGTGAGCCAGGCCTTCTTGTCCAACATCAGTGTTTGACCTCACAAATGGGTTTCTGGTCAAAAATTCCTATAAACACACAGTTCCTGATTTGTGGCCATCAAGTCCTGTGCAGCTGGGGGGCCACAGCAGTACAACCGGTACTTTGCCCAGCCACCATCTGCTTTCTCCTCCGCCCACCACAACATTGACACTGGCGTGAACACTGCTCGTATGTAGCAAGCTCGCCATGTGGCTCCGTGTCCCCTCTCTCCACAATGCTGACTGACCAACCACTCCGCTGCTCACACTAACCCCCTAGATGGTATTGACTCATGCCTTTACTCCAGCTCCACTGTCGTGCCTCACTGCGCTGCCTCTGACCTGCAATCCGGCTCCATTGTTAAGACCTCCTGTGCTGGCTGTGCAGTCTTCCCTTTGGAGCCTCTCAGCACCGCAGTACTGTCTCCGTCATCGGCCAGTCTTGAGAATGTGTAGGCGGCATTCCTCACCAGTCTGCTGGGAGTGCACTCGTTAGACCTCTACAGCATCAGCGTAGAGTAAGACCCAGGGGAGGTCCTGATTCTGGGGTGAGGAGTGCTCTTTTGTTAAACCCCAGAAGGAAGGCACATATAAGACTCTGTACTTGCAGGACAGGTCACCACTAACCATATGTTTCTTGCTACTGGTGACCCCCCCTTCACACACAAAACACATATACAACAATAACCCACATCCCCAACACTGAATAACACAAACCTTGTACAGGGATATTCACTTTTCCAGAAGGTGCACACCTGCCATGATCCTCCTGCTGATGGCCACGCTTCTAGAGGCCAGTGGCAGCCAATGGCGGGTCACTGTAATATGTACAACTGCAGTATGTGTGAAATTCATGTCATTGTTTTATAAATTGGTAAGCTGCATTAGATGACATGCGTTACATGACATAACAGATGCAGTACGGTTTGAGGCGAGTGCCATGCTAATAACTGTGATATTGTCACTGTCCAAAGAAAAACCTTATATAGATGAATGGATCAATACAAATGCTGAGAAATAGTTTTTGTCCTCTCGTGTAAAGTTATTATTTTGAAGGCACCTGTATTTCTTTGGATAGCACTGATATACACTTCCATAACTCATTAGCTGCATTACTCTCATAGCTCCAGCGCAAAACTAGGCCTCGGTCCGAAGCAGGTTGAGTTGGAGTAAATAAACGGGAACATTTTCTTCATAGTTATTCATTAAAAAACGATTTAAATGACTTAAATAAGTATGCATAAAATAAGAAACCACAACCTATTTGTAACGAATCAGAACACTCTGAGGTGAGTAGCATGAGCAGCATGTTTATTGAATAACAACAGAGAACTCAGAAATAACATAGGACTGGGCAGAGTGATGGAGAGAGAACCAGGGCAGCTTAGCAGGTTAGCTGTGGGAGAGGGTCGAGCAGAGTAGAAGGGAAGCAGCCATAGATGGTAACTCCATCTAGAGCTGGGGTTTCCAGGTGTAGGTTTCCCGTCTGAGCAGTGAATAGAGCAGTCCCCTCTGACGTAATGTCATGGAGTGGTGGGGGTCTGCTCTGACTGTGAGACTGAGCAGTGTGAGTGTAGTGGGCTGTGGAGTGGTGAGGGTCTGCTCTGACTGTGAGACTGAGCAGTGTGAGTGTAGTGGGTGGTGGAGTGGTGAGGGTCTGCTCTGACTGTGAGACTGAGCACTGTGAGTGTAGTGGGTCGTGGAATGGTGAGGGTCTGCTCTGACTGTGAGACTGAGCACTGTGAGTGTAGTGGGTCGTGGAGTGGTGAGGGTCTGCTCTGACTGTGAGACTGAGCACTGTGAGTGTAGTGGGTCGTGGAGTGGTGAGGGTCTGCTCTGACTGTGAGACTGAGCACTGTGAGTGTTGGGGGACGTGGAGTGGTGAGGGTCTGCTCTGACTGTGAGACTGAGCACTGTGAGTGTAGTGGGTGGTGGAGTGGTGTGAGGGTCTGCTCTGACTGTGAGACTAAGCACTGTGAGTGGTGAGGGTCTGCTCTGACTGTGAGACTGAGCACTGTGAGTGTAGTGGGTCGTGGAGTGGTGAGGGTCTGCTCTGACTGTGAGACTGAGCACTGTGAGTGTTGAGGGACGTGGAGTGGTGAGGGTCTGCTCTGACTGTGAGACTGAGCACTGTGAGTGTAGTGGGTCGTGGAGTGGTGGGGGTCTGCTCTGATTGTGAGACTGAGCAGTGTGAGTGTAGTGGGCTGTGGAGTGGTGAGGGTCTGCTCTGACTGTGAGACTGAGCACTGTGGGTGTAGTGGGTCGTGGAGTGGTGAGGGTCTGCTCTGACTGTGAGACTGAGCAGTGTGAGTGTAGTGGGCCGTGGAGTGGTGAGGGTCTGCTCTGACTGTGAAACTGAGCACTGTGAGTGTAGTGGGTGGTGGAGTGGTGAGGGTCTGCTCTGACTGTGAGACTGAGCACTGTGGGTGTAGTGGGTCGTGGAGTGGTGATGGTCTGCTCTGACAGTAAGACTGAGCACTGGGAGTGTAGTGGGTCGCGGAGTGGTGAGGGTCTGCTCTGACAGTAAGACTGAGCGCTGAGTGTAGTGGGTCGTGGAGTGTTGAGGGTCTGCTCTGACTGTGAGACTGAGCACTGAGTGTAGTGGGTCGTGGAGTGGTGAGGGTCTGCTCTGACTGTGAGACTGACCACTGTGAGTGTAGTGGGTCGTGGAGCGATGAGGGTCTGCTCTGACAGTAAGACTGAGCACTGAGTGTAGTGGGTCGTGGAGTGGTGATGGTCTGCTCTGACTGTGAGACTGAGCAGTGTGAGTGTAGTGGGTCATGGAGCGGTGAGGGTCTGCTCTGACTGTGAGACTGAGCACTGTGAGTGTAGTGGGTCGTGGAGTGGTGAGGGTCTGCTCTGACTGTGAGACTGAGCACTGTGAGTGTAGTGGGTGGTGGAGTGGTGAGGGTCTGCTCTGACTGTGAGACTGAGCACTGTGGGTGTAGTGGGTCGTGGAGTGGTGAGGGTCTGCTCTGACTGTGAGACTGAGCACTGTGGGTGTAGTGGGTCGTGGAGTGGTGAGGGTCTGCTCTGACTGTGAGACTGAGCACTGTGAGTGTAGTGGGTCGTGGAGTAGTGAGGGTCTGCTCTGACTGAGACTGAGCACTGTGAGTGTAGGGGGTCGTGGAGTGGTGAGGGTCTGCTCTGACTGTGAGACTGAGCACTGTGAGTGTAGTGGGTCGTGGAGTGGTGAGGGTCTGCTCTGACTGTAAGACTGAGCACTGTGAGTGTAGTGGGTCGTGGAGTGGTGAGGGTCTGCTCTGACTGTGAGACTGAGCACTGTGAGTGTAGTGGGTCGTGGAGTGGTGAGGGTCTGCTCTGACTGTGAGACTGAGCACTGTGATTGTAGTGGGTCGTGGAGTGGTGAGGGTCTGCTCTGACTGTGAGACTGAGCACTGGGAGTGTAGTGGGTCGTGGAGTGGTGAGGGTCTGCTCTGACTGTGAGACTGAGCACTGTGAGTGTAGTGGGTCGTGGAGTGGTGAGGGTCTGCTCTGACTGTGAGACTGAGCACTGTGAGTGTAGTAACTGAAGATCATGTGTGTTCACCTCAGAGTCTTCAAAAGCCTCCAGAGTCTTCAAAAGTCTCCAATAACACCAGAAAAAGTTCCTAGATTTGTTGCTAGTAGCTTTTTTTTTTAAAGTTGTTTAGAGGGTCGCTTGGTTGACTGACCTTGAGCTTAGAACAAGAGTGAGTCCACTGTAACGCTGATGATCGTGACAGAACTTGGCTTGGAAGACGAAAGGAGTTGACTTGGCTTGGCCAGTCCAGCCTATCCTAACTGAACAGAGAAACAACAGGAGACCTGGTGCACACGCAGAAGTGTACATTCAATACCACACGCTGAGGGAAGATTTTAAAGAGCGAGTTGATGAGAGACAGGTGCCTAAAACGAGAGAACACAAACACGAAACAGGTGAGGGAAGGAAACAGGAGGGCGGAGACAAGAAACACAAGACACAACATGAGCATCATAACCACACGGCACTGACATAGGACCATATATAACCCAGACAGGCAGTCAAAGCAAGACAAAACCCTTACACTATTATTCAGTCTCAGGCTGTTTGTGTGTGTTTGGCGTATGTTTATTGCCCCCTATTTACCCACAAAGCCCTGCTCGTACAACAACACATATTTAGGGTGTTAGTTAAGGCCAATCATCTATTCATTCACTCTGTGCCTCTAAACACAAACACAGTGATTATCCCAGCCGGCATCTCCGTTTCCCCATCTTTAGTCATACGCGCTGCCCCCTGTTCACTGTTTCATCCCTTTCCTTTTCCGATCCTCCTCGCGGCGCCTCCCGTCAGACAGACTAGCGGCCCGTTTGGAGGAATAATCCAACTCCTTCTAATCTCTCTCTAATCTGTGCTGTGTCTGGGAAAAAAAAAAAACTCAAGATCAGCTCTGCCTGTGAACTTGCAGTGCACCACTGTGCACCCCCCCACACCTCCCCTCTCTCTCTCTCTCTCTCTTTCCCCTTCCATGCCAACCAACAGTTTCCATGGTAACAGGGACTTTGAGGGGCGTCTCACATCAGCATAGCCGCTGTAGCCCAGCGAGCTCTGCCAGCAGATGTGTGTGTCTGTGTATACGCTTGCAGCTCAGTCCACACAGCAACACACCGCTCCACCAGATGCCACGAATGAGAGGAAGGAGAGAGAGAGAGAGAGAGAGAGACACTGAGATAAGGAGAAAGAGAGACAGAGGAAAGAAAGCGTGTTTATATGCAGAGCTGCTGGATTGACCGACACAGTGTGTGTGTATGTGTGTGTGTGTGTGTTGTTTTTGCTTGAAGAACCTGTAAGCTGAGTAGTGTTTTTTTTTTTTTTTTCCCTCGTCTCTCTCTCTCTCCCGCTGTGGATGCTTCCCTGTCCAGGGCTTTCTGAGTCGGAGGTTGAAGGGCTCCATCAAACGCACCAAGAGCCAGCCCAAGCTTGACCGCAACAGCAGCTTCCGGAACATCCTACCGGCCTTCAAGAGCGCCGACAATGACAGGTAAGGCTGCTTAAACCCATTGAGCCGCGTACGCATTGTTCTCTTAATCTTAAGGTTTATTGTCCAGTAACCACAATGAAAAGAAAGCGCAGCTGGAGCTGGATTAGTTTCTCCATTAAGGGTTTGTGTAGTGCAGTTCTTCAGGAGTTGACTGGCTCATTGGTAGGGCATAAAACATTACTGTATAATTTCAACAAATGAAATCCCACAGAGTGCCTGAATTAAAGGGTTATAGCCCGGATTCCTCAATAACAATAACAACACGGCGTACAGCTGTGTGTATTGGCGTGTTTTGGTATTCCATTACAGCGAGGTCTTAACAGAACAGCAATTTATTTATGGCTTCTTACTCCACACTTACAACTGTCAGACTGTAAACACTACTGCTAGATCTATTCCAGCTCCATCCAGGCTTAATATGTAGTTCTTTGAATAAGAAACCTCCAATATTCAGGCTTCTTATTCAGTTATTAATCTCATGGCTTGCTATACAGTGACTACCATATCCTATCATACCTGTTTCTGTTCAGATGTTTCAGGATGTAGGGTATCTCGATTGGGCGCTCAATTAAAATTAAGCAAAAACTGTTAAATCTCTTCTTCTTGTTTTAGTCGAATGGTCTTTACAGCCATTTGCTATGTTTGCCACTTGGCTATGTTATTTGCAGAGACGCCAGGCAGGATAAGCAACGGCCTAATGACGGCTGAAAGTCTCTGTGCCACCCCAATAGTGTTCCCATCGCATCTGGGGATGCGAACGCACTTGACAAATGCTTTTCAAAGCTTTTTCATCGTTCCAGAATGTCAAAAGCAGCCTCTGAAAAGCTAGGGACCATGACCCGTCTGGAGCTAGGGCTGTGTGTTGGCAAGAACCTGGCGATACAATACGTATTGTGATACAGCGGTCATGATTCAATATATCGTGATATACTGAGATACTGCAAGCAAAGTGATATATTGTGATATTTTTAATCCTACCATTAAAACTCACCACTGTATGAACAGGTTTGTCAATGCTTACAATAGCATTGCGCCCTTGTGCTGCTTGTTAATGTTGGAGTGGAGCTGAAAATGGATTACAGCACTGCCATCTAGTGGTCAGAGGTTTAAACACAACACACAATGAGTCACTGTCTGCCAGAAATCTGTGTATTGATACTGTGTTTTTGAGAATCCATACAGTATCACTAAACATAATATCCTGATATTCAATATTTTCAATATTTTCTTACACCCCTATCTGTAGCGCCCACTGATAAGAGAATAGCTATTGTTTGGCTGTTTTTTTTCCATTCAGGACAACAGATTTTTGCAGATAGCTTCAGTTGAAGCCACAAAACAACCTCAATGACAATAACAACACCCAAAACAGAACTGTATACAGCTACGTACAGTAGGCCACTCACTTCAGTTCTCATTATCAGACTGCAAAAGCTATAAACATGCAGATTCATACTGAACTAAAGTCACTTATATTTACCCGGCCTCTGGTAAAACTCCAGCTCCAGCAGGGGTCAGTTACTATGTAGGATCTAGAGTGAGAAACCGATGCTTATGCTTGGAGACCTTTCCAATTTCACCTCTTAAACTCCAGGCTTCTTTAGTTATTAACCTCAAAGCTTATTTTCCAGTAATTACTATGAATTATTCAGTAACTATTGAACTCATATGTCGGTACTGCAGTAACTAGAGTGAGGGATCCCTCTCCTGTTCATTCAGAGCTGCAGTAACTGTGTTTAACTAATGGCACATATTGAGCGTCAGGATGAAGCTGTCAGGATGAAGCTCGGATGTTCTTTCGATCATCTGTAGCCGGATCTTTTCTGTTTTAAGCCATCATCTGATTTCTTGATGAATTTTTAATACATTCAGTTCGTTGATACACACGTTGAACTGTTACTGTGGGAGATATTTTGAATGGGACCGGCTGATTTGCTGCTGTAACCGACGGAGGCCCGGTATTCACATCCTTGGACAAAGCTGTTTTAGACTGGGTGGCGCAGCTCTTAGTGAAATGCACTTCCTGAGAACACAATCTTGAAAGAAAAGGCTGACGCTCTTTTATCCCCGTTCCCCGCGAGCGTTAAAAAGTTGCTTTGATAAGGAGGCAAATTGCTTCTTATCATGACTATGTGGATTATTTTTTTTGGGTACCATTCATTTACATCAGGCCCAAAACATTTAGCGTCTTTATTATGGCTGTTAGGGATGTTTAGAGGCACTTATTGCAGTGCTAAAACCTTTGAGTCATCTTTCTCCGATGAATTGAGCTGTGCGCGGGAGGAGGGAATTGGATTACTCCGAGGATGAATGGTCCAGCTGCAGTCTAATTTGTGGGAGATGGCCTGTGAAATATCGGCCTCTCCCTACTGAACTGTACTCCAGAGTGTCGGGGGAAGAGTTCTCGCACTTGAGATTTCTCTCTCCTATGGGTTTTTAGGGGACACTGACCAGTCGGTCCAGTTTTCCATCTAATCTGGTTTATCACCTGCTTATCACTTCTTGCTTCCACTCCCTGCCCACGTCTTTAGAAACTAGGGGTGTAAGAAAATATTGAATATTGGGATATTATGTTTAGTGATACTGTATTGATTCTTAAAAACACAGTATCGATACACAGATTCCTGGCAGACAGTGAATCATTGTGTGTTGTGTTTGGACCACTAGATGGCAGTGTTGTAATCCATTTTCAGCTCCACTCCAACATTAACAAGCAGCACAAGGGCGCAATGCTATTGTAAGCTTTGGCAAACCTGTTCATACAGTGGTGTGTTTTAATAGTAAGATTTGAAAAATTGCAGTATATCACTTTGCTTGCAGTATCGCAATATATCATAATATACTGAATCGTAACCACTGTATCACGATACAAATTGTATCGCCACGTTCTTGCCAATACACAGCCCTACTAGAAACGCTGTGCAAAAGTCCAGAACCAGTGTTCTTATGTTTCACTTCCAATTACATTGACCATTATTGATTATTTAATCATTTATTAGACTATTCATCCTCCTGATCAAGCAGCTTGCCTTATATACAGTCTGCCAAGAAATATCTCAACTTTAAAATAATGAAGATCTTCTGCTAATTGGAAACTAAACAAATGAAGGGTGGCGCTATTCTCTACCCCATGCCTGGTTCACACTACACGACTGTTTGAGTGGTCAGGTCTTTGTACCGTTAACACTACACGACTGTTTGAGTGGTCAGGTCTTTGTACCGTTAACACTACACGACTGTTTGAGTGGTCAGGTCTTTGTGCTGTTCACACTACACGACTGTTTGAGTGGTCAGGTCTTTGTACCGTTAACACTACACGACTGTTTGAGTGGTCAGGTCTTTGTGCTGTTCACACTACACGACTGTTTGAGTGGTCAGGTCTTTGTACTGTTCACACTACATGACTGTTTGAGTGGTCAGGTCTTTGTACTGTTCACACTACATGACTGTTTGAGTGTTTAGGTCTTTGTACTGTTCACACTACACGACTGTTTGAGTGGTCAGGTCTTTGTACTGTTCACACTACATGACTGTTTGAGTGGTCAGGTCTTTGTACCGTTAACACTACACGACTGTTTGAGTGGTCAGGTCTTTGTACTGTTCACACTACATGACTGTTTGAGTGGTCAGGTCTTTGTACTGTTCACACTACACGACTGTTTGAGTGGTCAGGTTTTTGTGCTGTTCACACTACACAACTGTTTGAGTGGTCAGGTCTTTGTGCTGTTCACACTACACGACTGTTTGAGTGGTCGGGTCTTTGTACCGTTCACACTACATGACTGTTTGAGTGGTCGGGTCTTTGTACCGTTAACACTACACGACTGTTTGAGTGGTCGGGTCTTTGTACTGTTCACACTACATGACTGTTTGAGTGGTCGGGTCTTTGTACCGTTAACACTACACGACTGTTTGAGTGGTCAGGTCTTTGTACTGTTCACACTACATGACTGTTTGAGTGGTCAGGTCTTTGTGCTGTTCACACTACACGACTGTTTGAGTGGTCAGGTCTTTGTACTGTTCACACTACACGACTGTTTGAGTGGTCAGGTCTTTGTGCTGTTCACATACACGACTGTTTGAGTGGTCAGGTCTTTGTGCTGTTCACATACACGACTGTTTGAGTGGTCAGGTCTTTGTGCTGTTCACACTACACGCTTGTTTGAGTGGTCAGGTCTTTGTGCTGTTCACATACACGATTGTTTGAGTGGTCAGGTCTTTGTGCTGTTCACATACACGACTGTTTGAGTGGTCAGGTCTTTGTGCTGTTCACACTACATGACTGTTTGAGTGGTCAGGTCTTTGTGCTGTTCACACTACACAACTGTTTGAGTGGTCAGGTCTTTGTACCATTCACACTACACGACTGTTTGAGTGGTCAGGTCTTTGTGCTGTTCACACTACACGACTGTTTGAGTGGTCAGGTCTTTGTACTGTTCACACTACACGACTGTTTGAGTGGTCAGGTCTTTGTACTGTTCACACTACACGACTGTTTGAGTGGTCGGGTCTTTGTGCTGTTCACACTACACGACTGTTTGAGTGGTCAGGTCTTTGTACCGTTAACACTACACGACTGTTTGAGTGGTCAGGTCTTTGTGCTGTTCACATACACGACTGTTTGAGTGGTCAGGTCTTTGTGCTGTTCACATACACGACTGTTTGAGTGGTCAGGTCTTTGTGCTGTTTACATACACGACTGTTTGAGTGGTCAGGTCTTTGTGCTGTTCACACTATACGACTGTTTGAGTGGTCAGGTCTTTGTGCTGTTCACACTACACGACTGTTTGAGTGGTCAGGTCTTTGTACTGTTCACACTACACGACTGTTTGAGTGGTCAGGTCTTTGTACTGTTCACACTACACGACTGTTTGAGTGGTCAGGTCTTTGTGCTGTTTACATACACGACTGTTTGAGTGGTCAGGTCTTTGTACTGTTCACACTACATGACTGTTTGAGTGGTCAGGTTTTTGTGCTGTTCACACTACACGACTGTTTCAGTGGTCAGGTCTTTGTGCTGTTCACATACACGACTGTTTGAGTGGTCAGGTCTTTGTACTGTTCACACTACATGACTGTTTGAGTGGTCAGGTTTTTGTGCTGTTCACACTACACGACTGTTTGAGTGGTCAGGTCTTTGTGCTGTTCACACTACATGACTGTTTGAGTGGTCAGGTCTTTGTGCTGTTCACATACATGACTGTTTGAGTGGTCGGGTATTTGTGCTGTTCACACTACACGACTGTTGGAGTGTTTAGGTCTTTGTACTGTTCACACTACATGACTGTTTGAGTGGTCAGGTCTTTGTACTGTTCACACTACATGACTGTTTGAGTGGTCAGGTCTTTGTACTGTTCACACTACATGACTGTTTGAGTGGTCAGGTCTTTGTACTGTTCACACTACATGACTGTTTGAGTGGTCAGGTCTTTGTGCTGTTCACATACATGACTGTTTGAGTGGTCGGGTCTTTGTGCTGTTCACACTACATGACTGTTTGAGTGGTCAGGTTTTTGTGCTGTTCACACTACACGACTGTTTGAGTGGTCAGGTCTTTGTGCTGTTCACATACACGACTGTTTGAGTGGTCAGGTCTTTGTGCTGTTCACATACACGACTGTTTGAGTGGTCAGGTCTTTGTACCGTTCACATACACGACTGTTTGAGTGGTCAGGTCTTTGTGCTGTTCACATACATGACTGTTTGAGTGGTCGGGTCTTTGTGCTGTTCACACTACACGACTGTTTGAGTGGTCAGGTCTTTGTACCGTTCACATACACGACTGTTTGAGTGGTCAGGTCTTTGTGCTGTTCACATACATGACTGTTTGAGTGGTCAGGTCTTTGTGCTGTTCACATACATGACTGTTTGAGTGGTTAGGTCTTTGTACTGTTCACACTACACGACTGTTTGAGTGGTTAGGTCTTTGTGCTGTTCACATACATGACTGTTTGAGTGGTTAGGTCTTTGTACTGTTCACACTACACGACTGTTTGAGTGGTTAGGTCTTTGTACTGTTCACACTACACGACTGTTTGAGTGGTCAGGTCTTTGTACCGTTAACACTACACGACTGTTTGAGTGGTCGGGTCTTTGTACTGTTCACACTACACGACTGTTTGTGCTGTATCGAGAGTCTTTCAGTCGTTGGGGCTTTTGCACTTTGATCTGCGACACTGGGTCACCAATTACACAACTTTCACCCTGGGGAACCGCCCACTCCTCTGGCTGCTGTCCAAAAACTAAACTCTGGTGAGAACTAAACATATGTGAGAACTAGCGACACCATGTAAAACACGTTATTTCCAAAACGGCCATCAACAAACAAGCAGTACGAGTTGTTACTGCGCAGATTTGCAGCGAAGAAAGAACGAATAGAAATGAACGAATATGGATGAGGAGATGGATGAAGGCACGGGGCCAGCAGGGACTGTCTGTTCTGCAGAGAGAGCTGGAGGTAAATATTTAATCAATGAAAACGTACGTGTCTGAAAACTTGAAATTCTACGCAGTTCTCTCTATACGCGAACCCATTGGCTGTGGCTAGACGCTGCTGTTGATTCACAGTCGCCGACTGGCCTAGATATTAAACATGCTAGACGTTTGACGGGCGTCTGCGATTAGTCAGCGAACACTAGGCGGCGGCTCGGCGAGGGTCTCTCAGCAGTTCACCCTACACGACTGAGCGAGCACCGAGTGGTCGCCGATTCTCCTCCGAGCAGAGGTTTTCGTTGGCGATCTACAAAGAAAAGTCGACGACTGAACATCAGACTAAAATGGTGTAGCGTGAACTAGGCATTAGACGTGCTCTCTGACAAATATAGCCTGCTTTCATGTACCTTTCTCAGATGCCTTCTAGCCCGTAGACAGCTTCTGTCCACAGGGCCGCTGTTGACGGGTTAGTATTGGCATGGTGGGCCGTTCTCAGCTCAACAGTGACACTGTTACAAAGAGTGGAATTTGTGTTTTGGATCCAAAATAATTTTGTGATTATAATCAGAATCTTTTGACTCGCAGCACAACCGTTTACTAACACAGCTGCTGACAAAGTCTGACTGGTGGATTGTTGTCCAGTGAATGTTGGGAATTCGGTTTGCTAACCAGGAGGTACGTCACTTGCATCCGCGCCGCTGCCGAATGTGATTCAGCTTGTATGTGAACAATGCTGCCGCTCCTGAAGCACAGGACTGGTGCCAGTTCAGTGGCGCAGTAATCAAGCGCCCGACTGCAGGGCAGCGTGAGGGAGGTAAGGTCAGGGTTTGAAAGCAGTGAGTAAACACACACAGCTGTTCGGAAAGCCTGAAGCAGGTGCTTCCACACTGGGAAGTTGGAATTGTGGTTCTGCTGCATATTCCTGTCACTCGTACAGGATCTGTGTGTTGTTGCTACACTCTCTTCATTAGCCAATAGAGCTTGGGGGTGGGTGATGGGCTCCTATGCTAAAGTTTGAACACTCTTAAACACCCTGGTCATATACCAGGATCAGTTGATTTGTGAGATTAAGTTAACACATCTTGTAGAGAGAGCAGTAATAATGTTCTAAGGTCCAAGTGACCCAGTGTATGTTTAACCACCCAAAAATAGTTCAAATTTTAAGATTATAAGATTTTCTCAATTAACATCAATGTGATCAATATTTAGATGTTCACACTTTATAGTTCATAGTTTGCTTATAGTTCACACGTTGTGTAATTTCAGTTCAAACACACTAAATGAGGCAAGTATTGTTTTTTTTTATTGTAAAATTGCATCTCATGATTTTTTCAACAATGTTTACAACAGCAACTTTGAAATGGCTCAAATTTATCCACAACAATTTGATATTGAGATTTTGTAAAAATAATGAAAACCCTATAAAAGGTCCAGTAACATCTGAATAATATGCACCTTCACATGTTAAATTAAATAAAAGGTGCCATAAGGAGCATTAATTCAGCATAGTGAATTGTTCTCTGATGTCTACATAGAAGGTATGTGAGCTTGGTCGGGGTGAATGATGCCCAGATGCAGTCCCATTTACACCCTATGATTTGGGCCTAGAATTAAGCTGTTTTCCCTTTTTTGGTGAAACCATCAATAATTTGAATACTACTAATGAGCGCTGAAACGTGTAATGCAATGTGCAGAAGAACGTTTCAGAGCACTGGTTGTACTATGGTCCACTTCCCTGAGCAGATAAATCTCATGATGAATCTGGATTTTAAAAGAACATTGGATGGGAGTGAATCATGGTTAAATCTTCCTCAATGTATTACTAATTTAGCAGTGTGTGTATATATATATATATATATATATATATATATATATATATATATATATATATATATATATATATATATATATATATATATATATTAGAGATGGACTGATTAGCGTTTTTGAGGGCGATTCCATTCGCCGATCACCTTTCATTAAGGGCGGGGCTATATGCAACGGCAGGGCTACATGTAGTTATTAGCACAAGCAAGTCATAAAACATGGTCTAAACTGGTTTATTATCATTTTTAATGAGCTCATGTAAAACAGCATAATATTTGTAACAAAATTTGCAGTAAATAAACAGTAAAAAAACAAAGTAAACCAAAAAAAGATTGCCAATACTGCAATCATTAGATTTAGACCCTTAATTTAAAATGAAAAAAAGCTAATTAAATAAATACAGTCAGACTCTGGTTATTTTAAACAAAAACTGCAATCATTAAATGTAGATCTAGTAACTGTTCTCGTGAGGCCGCTGCTTTAGTCAGTTTGTCAAAAATGAAATGGTATGTATTTCCACCTAGCGGTTCAGATAGGAATTGCAACCTGACTGGAGGGGGTTTCAACGAAACCTGGAAATACAGAAATTAGGGTCATTTGTTTAACGCCATTGATCGGCTGTCGGATCGGCTAAATTGGAGAAATATCGGCCGATCACCAATCACATATTTTGATAAAAAATCGGCCAATACCAATACATAGCCGATCGATCTTTCCATCTCTAATATATATATATATATATATATATACACACACACACACATGCCACACTGTCAAAAGTGAGTTCAATAAAATATGAATTGTATTCAGAATACAGAAGTATTACATTTTTACCTCTATCTAAGGAAAAAAACCTAAATCTTACAGTGCCTATCTAAAAATGTCTTTAAATTAGATCATCTTGGAAAATCCGCAGAAAAGTCAACACTTTTTGAGAGGAACGTTGCCTTCGGGTTTATTTTTCACCCTGCAGGCAAAAGCTGGCTACTGATTGATAGTCTACGTAACATCAGATGAAATCAATGTTGATTAATTCCAGTGATTTGAATATAATAATTCATCATCGCGCTTGGTTTTAATGATAACCTCCGGTTAGAGATATAGCAGCGTAACTGGTTCTCAGTGAACGAGCTGAATGTGGAAGTGTTCTTGCTGCTGGGAAAAGGTAGCCTGCCGTGTTTGCGCTCTCTGTGTGCAACATTATTATCTTTTCTTTTCACACACTGAGCGCTGGCCCGTGGGAGAGGCTGAGGGATGTGAGTGTAGATCTCTTATAAAGATTTGTTAGATCTCATTTATTTTTATAAGAATAGTAATGGCAGGGGGGTTGTCACTTGTCAGGTTGCGAATGTCCCTGCTTTGGTGGGAATGGAGGACATTGTGCTTGCGTGGTGGAGGAAAAATGGCCCGAATGTCATGAGATTTCATGATTTCATCCCTCATTACACCTGCATGTTGTCCTGGGAAGGAGACGGTTGGCGTCATGGTAGCAGAAAATGTGCATGTAGGCTTATATATATATATATATATATATATATATATACAGGACTAAGAGAATGCTCATGTAAGAGCTTCTTTATTTATCGAAAAGGACAGTTTTTGGTTACTGAGGTTCAAATTAGACTTGGCTTTATTAAATTCTGGAACATATTATTGCATATATATATATATATATATATATATATATATATATATATATATATATATATATATATATATATATATATATATATATATACACCCACTGCATTAGCTATATCTCCTTATATGTACACTGTGTCCATTTATCAGCACTTTGTAGTTCTACACTTACAGACTGTAGTTCATCTGATTCTCTGTATACTTTATTACCCTGTTCTTCAGTGGTCAGGACCCTGAGAGGACCATCGCAGAGGTCACCACAGGTATTATTTGGCTGGTGGAGTGTTGCAGTAGTATGAGTAGATTGTAGTAGTAGTATGAGTGTGTTATAAATATGATTGGTTCCCTCATTTAATTCATAACAGTAGATACAAAGAACCAAATCAAACAAATAACACGATCAACCATTTAGCTTTTCAACAAAGCAGACTAACAGTAAATGTCTTTCTTGGCTAGGATTTGTAAACCTCTGTTTTCAGAAACTGGTGAGGCCTTGGTTGCTTTAACTGTTGATGGTCCGTACACTGACTCTTACCCTGTTCCGGCTTTCAGAACTACTTCAACTCACGCCTTACGTTCTGCCTCAACATATCCTTTGGATTAGAGTTGGAATTTTCCCTAAGCCATGATGCAACATCCAGGATTCAAAATTTCATCAGTGAAGTCAACTGTCCTGGTCTAATAGCAGCAAACTACCACCACCGTGTTTCTCGGTTGTGGTGAAGTTCTTATGCTGTAATGCAGTGTTCAGCTTTGCTAACCATAACATCTTCCATTAAGATCCAATTTTGCCTTATTCATCCACATAACATTATTTCAGCACTCTTCTAGCTCATCCTGGTGGTCTTCAGGAAACAGGCAGACATATTATCAGTTTCTACATGCTATGATTGCACACACAGAACATTTGTTCCATGTTTGGCTGATTATGGAATCATGAACACATGATGGCATTAACCAGTGTTGGAGAGGCCTGACGATCCTTAGATGTTATCCAGGGATTCTTTGTGATCTCCCAGAATATTCTATATCTTAAGTCTTGTAGTTATTATTGTTGGTGAAGAGTAACAGTGGTCCTAGTAATCTATAATCTTTATTTGTACACTGTCTGCCTGATGGTGGATCTGTGAAATCCAAATTCATCAGAAATAATTTTAGAACCTTTTCCAGCCTCACAGCAGACAAAGGTTTTTTCTGAGGCGCTCAGAAACCTTATTTGACTGAAGCATGACACGCACTACCTTATGTATATAGTAAACACCCGATTTTGATAGTAAATTGGGGTGCGTCTGAAATTGCCTACTAGTCAGTAGGTACTAGATTAGAGCCAGTAGGTACCTAGTATACAGTATAGTGGGCAGACTAGTATACAGTTTCTGTATCCACACCAGCTCGGACGTACTACATCTGCCATCTTACCAGCGTCCTGTGACGCAAGACGTCAGACCACCACCGTAAAAGCCCCGCTATTCATTTAAAAGCTCGTTTACAGATTTAGAGACTGTTTCTGACACTGTTCTGCGTGTTTGTCTGAATATGTACTCACACGGTGTCTAGTTATAGCCAGAGAAGACGAGTGAGGAGGAATTTAATCATTGTTTACCTCAGAAGTAGCGCTAACTTCTGTAGCAGCAGTCCACTAGCCGTAGCTACATACACACAGCCCACTGCAGCACGTGACCAGTGTTTTAGCTAGTTGCTAAGCTACCGGCCAGCATCCAAAACAATAGCTTGAGGTTTAAATATCTGCTAGCATAAATGCTAATGGCTCAAGTATAAAGCTGCAAAATGGTGAACGACTTGTTACAGAGTTGATAATAAAATACTGTTCTGTGTGATTATATGACCAGAAACACATTAAAACTCCAGAGAGAATCGAAATAACTTACATTTGAAGATGACTTCTCTGCTAGTAGCTCCGCTTTTGTCCGCCGTGTTGGGAAAAAGTTGCATCATGGGATTGTCTTAGCGGCTGAGGAAGCGTTCGATGCTTTCTTAAAATCAGGTGAAAATAAGGTTCCTCAGTAGACAGCATGTTTAAGGAATCTTTGAATCAAGAATTGTGACAGCATACTATGATGTAAAATGCTGCCTATGTAGACCCTCACTAGGTTTTGAGACATACCTCTGATTGTCTTCCAGGTGATTGAACCTCCTGACTCTGATTAACTGGTTGTACTAGAGATTCACACAAATGCCTAGAAAGATATTTAATGTTGTATCATTCTGTTCAGTAAATGGATAAAAAAAAATCATATATATGTTTGTTTTATTGGGTTCTCTTGGTCGGTTGTTTTGAATAATTTAAGGTCACTTTAATGTAGAAATTAAAAAACTGATAAACTTTCAGGCAACACTTTGTCAGAACCTATAGGACCTTATTGTAACCTATAGGTACCAGCCGCACTCACTCAGCTGCTTTACTCACACGTTCACACAGAGACGCTCAGCATGTCTGCCAGTAGCCATAAGTTGAGGGTCATTTTGTGCAGACATGCCTGGCTTGCTTGCTGTGTTTCGGATTGAGCTGTGCAAGACTGTGTGTGTGTGTGTGTGTGTGTGTGTGTGTGTGTGTGTGTGTGTGTGTGTGTGTGTGTGTGTGTGTGTGTGTGTAGGTAGCAGCTGAAACCCTTCTCTCCTCCACTGCACCTCAAATCTGGTGTGTGCTGAGGTGGAATTTCAGTAATGACGGTGCGCTCCTCGTGTGCAAGGGGTTATGACACTATCAGTAATTCTTTCATCATTAACTCACTGTTCAATGATCCGTTTTAAGGCCTAAATCTGATGCCCTTCTACTAAAACCATGAAGATTATATTTCTCTTTTGTGCTTTCCTTTGAACGCTAATAAGAAGGACTTTAAAATATATAATATATTTTGGCTGTAATTTAAGGTGTCATAGCTCACGTGTGGGCATCTAAGCTAAAGACAGAGGCGTAACTACTTGCAGTGGTGTGGCAATCGCATCAGGGCCCGTAGGCAAGGTGGGGTATTGCGACTAGGCTTTTACTGGACCTCCTGATTCATGATATAAGCTAAGACCGAGAACAGCATGACGTCTTCATAATTCTATTTTAGGTGAAGTGCTTAAGCTGCCGGCCGGCCGCTCACTTTGCTTTATTTGAAGTGGCCGGAGAAACAGGAAGCTCTGGCGAGGGTGTCGACTTCCTGCGCAGTGCAGAATGAGGGGACACAGGCCATTTATAGCATTTGGCACGGACCGCTTGCTGCTCAACCGATTCTGGCTGGAGCGAATGAAAATTGTTGACTGTCGTCGCTTTATAAGAAGAAAAAAAAAAGATTGTAAAGAGACTCTTAAAAGCAAAGAATACGCTTAAATGCAGCTTCTAGCCTCGGGAGGTGAGATTGCCTGTCAGCCTCTGAATAGGACATTAGGCCCTCACTATTGATTTTTGCCCAGTTTTCTAACAGCTGCCCGTGCAGCGTCCTCCTAGGACTGAACTCAAAAAACACATATTCTAATCTGCAGGGCCAACGGCTTCAGTCTGTGCAATAAGATCAGGTAAGTCACTGCACAGCGTCAGTCTATACAGTAAGATCAGGTAAATCACTGCACAGCGTCAGTCTATACAGTAAGATCAGATAAATCACTGCACAGCATCAGTCTATACAGTAAGATCAGGTAAATCACTGTACATTGTCAGTCTATACAGTAAGATCAGGTAAATCACTGCACATTGTCAGTCTATACAGTAAGATCAGGTAAATCACTGCACATTGTCAGTCTATACAGTAAGATCAGGTAAATCACTGCACATTGTCAGTCTATACAGTAAGATCAGGCAAGTCACTGCACATTGTCAGTCTATACAGTAAGATCAGGTAAAACACTGTTCATTGTCAGTCTATACAATAAGATCAGGTAAATCACTGCACATTGTCAGTCTATACAGTAAGATCAGGTAAAACACTGTTCATTGTCAGTCTATACAGTAAGATCAGGCAAATCACTGTTCATTGTCAGTCTATACAGTAAGATCAGGCAAGTCACTGCACAGCGTCAGTCTATACAGTAAGATCAGGCAAATCACTGTACATTGTCAGTCTATACAGTAAGATCAGGTAAATCACTGCACATTGTCAGTCTATACAGTAAGATCAGGTAAAACACTGTTCATTGTCAGTCTATACAGTAAGATCAGGCAAATCACTGTTCATTGTCAGTCTATACAGTAAGATCAGGCAAGTCACTGCACAGTGTCAGTCTATACAGTAAGATCAGGCAAATCACTGTACATTGTCAGTCTATACAGTAAGATCAGGTAAATCACTGTTCATTGTCAGTCTATACAGTAAGATCAGGCAAGTCACTGCACATTGTCAGTCTATACAGTAAGATCAGGCAAATCACTGCACATTGTCAGTCTATACTGTAAGATCAGGCAAATCACTGCACATTGTCAGTCTATACAGTAAGATCAGGTAAATCACTGTACATTGTCAGTCTATACAGTAAGATCAGGCAAGTCACTGCACAGCGTCAGTCTATACAGTAAGATCAGGCAAATCACTGCACAGTGTCAGTCTATACAGTAAGATCAGGTAAATCATTGCACATTGTCAGTCTATACAGTAAGATCAGGCAAATCACTGCACATTGTCAGTCTATACAGTAAGATCAGGTAAATCACTGTACATTGTCAGTCTATACAGTAAGATCAGGCAAGTCACTGCACAGCGTCAGTCTATACAGTAAGATCAGGCAAATCACTGCACAGTGTCAGTCTATACAGTAAGATCAGGTAAATCATTGCACATTGTCAGTCTATACAGTAAGATCAGGAAAATCACTGTACATTGTCAGTCTATACAGTAAGATCAGGTAAATCACTGCATATTGTCAGTCTATACAGTAAGATCAGGTAAATCACTGCATATTGTCAGTCTATACAGTAAGATCAGATAAATCACTGCATATTGTCAGTCTATACAGTAAGATCAGGTAAATCACTGCATATTGTCAGTCTATACAGTAAGATCAGATAAATCACTGCATACTGTCAGTCTATACAGTAAGATCAGGTAAATCACTGTACATTGTCAGTCTATACAGTAAGATCAGGTAAATCACTGCACATTGTCAGTCTATACAGTAAGATCAGGTAAATCACTGCATATTGTCAGTCTATACAGTAAGATCAGGTAAATCACTGCACAGTGTCAGTCTATACAGTAAGATCAGGTAAATCACTGCATATTGTCAGTCTATACAGTAAGATAAGATAAATCACTGCACATTGTCAGTCTATACAGTAAGATCAGGTAAATCATTGCACATTGTCAGTCTATACAGTAAGATCAGATAAATCACTGCATATTGTCAGTCTATACAGTAAGATCAGGTAAATCACTGCACA
Source organism: Megaleporinus macrocephalus (assembly GCA_021613375.1). NCBI lineage: Eukaryota > Metazoa > Chordata > Actinopteri > Characiformes > Anostomidae > Megaleporinus > Megaleporinus macrocephalus. The sequence goes on along the minus strand of CM038710.1, from coordinate 38,154,873 downwards.
GTGTCAGTCTATACAGTAAGATCAGGTAAATCACTGCATATTGTCAGTCTATACAGTAAGATCAGATAAATCACTGCACATTGTCAGTCTATACAGTAAGATCAGGTAAATCACTGCACATTGTCAGTCTATACAGTATGATCAGGTAAATCACTGCACATTGTCAGTCTATACAGTAAGATCAGATAAATCACTGCACATTGTCAGTCTATACAGTAAGATCAGGTAAGTCACTGCACATTGTCAGTCTATACAGTAAGATCAGGCAAGTCACTGCACAGCATCAGTCTATACAGTAAGATCAGGTAAATCACTGTTCATTGTCAGTCTATACAGTAAGATCAGGTAAATCACTGTTCATTGTCAGTCTATACAGTAAGATCAGGCAAATCACTGTACATTGTCGGTCTATACAGTAAGATCAGGCAATTCACTGCACAGAGTCAGTCTATACTGTAAGATCAGGTAAGTCACTGCACATTGTCGGTTTATACAGTAAGATCAGGTAAGTCACTGCACATTGTCGGTCTATACAGTAAGATCAGGTAAGTCACTGCACATTGTCGGTCTATACAGTAAGATCAGGCAATTCACTGCACAGAGTCAGTCTATACAGTAAGATCAGGTAAGTCACTGCACAGAGTCAGTCTATACAGTAAGATCACTGCACATTGTCTTTGCGCCTCTGATTTCTGAAGAAGGCAGAATACAGCCAATCAGAACAGAGCTCATTTGTATATTGAATTCTACAGTACTATTTTTTTTATTTATTTAATTTTCTCCCCTGGTCTTGTAAATATACAGTACTGTGAAAATGTTTGAGGCATTTGGTGACATTATTATACTTAAAAAGCTATTTTATCCCGACAGGAAACTTTTATTAGCTCAGAATATTCAAACAGTATTAATACAGTAAGTAGTGCTTTTACATACGTCATTGTGTTTATTTAACCCTTTCCAAGCTTCTCCTTGTGGAAAAATCCCAGTATTATTTACAGTTCATCTAACACCTGCTTTGACTGCTCAGTACTTCATTACGTTAATCAAGATTTGCTGCTGAAGGAACTGAATACATACATACAATGTCTGGGGCGTCCAGGAGAAATCTGGAACTACACTTTGTTCTTCAAACTGGAGCTCAAGATATGATCTACTTCTCTCACAATAAGATATTTATGATACTTTGTATTGCATTTGTGTTTATTTACATCTGTTCTAATGAGATCTGGTGTTCTTACTGGTGTAAACATACTTAATGACAAGATAAATGGTTTAAACAATCAGCTTAGGTGCCTCATTAGCTCAGGTAAGGCTTCTGCACTGTAGCGTATACGTTCTACTTTTTCCTGGCTGATAAATCCAGCATATGTATGCTGTGCAGTAAGAGTGTGTGCATTAGCCCACACTCCAAGTAGCTCTCCATCTTCTGATCCTGCTCAGTCCACAGGGACAGCTGTAATGCAGGAAACAAAAGGCCGAGCCTGCTGCTCCGGATGGAGGGGGGGCCGTTTTGTGTCCCCCGGCTGGACACAGTGAGGTTTCCAGGTCATAGTCCCCCCGTGTTGCTGTGTGATGGGCCGCCTGGCCGTGGCCCACTTAATTACAGGCCCGCGAGCCGCAGAGGGAAAGAAAAGCGAGGCCTCGCTAATGTCAGGAGACACGCTCGCTCAGGGCCGCAAACGCTCCTGCATGAGCCCTGCCACACCCCGCCGCACTGTCTCCGTGGCTCTGCACGTTGCTTTGTTGTTCTGTTTGTGCCGCGTATGTGTGTTTATGTACGTTTTCAAGGCTGAAAATGCTGATTTTGTTGGACAACCAGAGAAAGAACTGGTCCAACTTCCAAAAGCATCCACGACAGCCTGACTTTGTGAATGGCTCCATGTTTCATTGTTTAAAGCTGACACTTTTCCAGAAAGGTTTTTAAATGTTGTTTCAGTTGAAAGAAAAACATATTACTGTAAATCTCTTTGTAACTTAAATGTATGTAAATGTAAAAGTCTTTCAGACCGTGTTTATTTTTATTTGTTTTAATTCTAACTGTACATGCAGTGGCGGCACAGTGGTGTAGTAGTTAGCACTGTCTCCTCACAGCAAGACGATCCGGATTGGATTCCCGGTCCGGGTCGTTCTGTGTGGAGTGTGTATGTTCTCCCCGTGCTTGAGTGGGTTTCTTCTGGGTACTCAGGTTTCCTTGCCCAATAGACAATAGAGTGTTGGCCATGCGATGGACTGGCCAACTGTCAATGGTGTACCCTGCTTTCGCCCGATGACTCTGGGATTAGCGTTTTTGAGGCCGATCCTGATCGCTGATCACCTTTCAGCGCAATCGGCCGATAGCCGATACCAATCGAGGGCGGGGCTATGTGCCACAGCAGGGCTACGTGTAGTTATTAGCGCAAGCAAGTCATAAAACATGATGGAAACTAGTTTATTACCATTTTTAATGAGCTCATGTGAAACAGCATAATATTTTTAAGAAAATTAACAGTAAATAAACAAAGTAAATAAAAAAATATCCCCCAATACTGCAATCATTAAATTCAGACCATTAAGTTAAAACAAAAAGCTAATTAAATAAATGCAGTCAGCAGTCATTAAACGCAGACGCTGTTATTTTAAACAAAAAACATTAATCATTAAATGTAGATCTTGAATTGTTGATGCTGTTCTGTTCGTACCGGTCAGATCTGGTCTGTATGGTGTTCTGGGTTGTTTGTTTTGTGCTAGCTGCGCGTGCTAGCTCTGCTGTTTGCTGATACTCACTGTACTCAGCCGTGTGGTGTACTCTTAAGTGCCGTATCAGATTAGCAGTGTTAACTGTCTTTGGCTGGTTTTCCCACAAGACACAATGAGTCTGTCACAAACTGCCAGACAGACGACGTGTTTTCTATCAGTATTTCCACCTAGTGGTTCAGATAGGAATTGCAGGGAGCTGGCCAGAGGAAGTTTCTTGGATGAAACGTTAGCTGGAAATACAGAAATTAGGCTCATTTGTTTAACGTCATTGTTCAGCTACACAGGAGACATATCGGCCGATCACCGATCACATATTTTGATTAAAATCGTCCGATACTAATACATAGCCGATCAATCTTTCCGTCTCTTATTAAAACCATCTCCTTGTATCTGCACTTATTGTTTATTTAATCAGCTCCACTTACCATATAGGAGCACTTGGTAGTTCTACACTTACAGACTGTAGTGCATCTGTATGCTTACCTGTGTATACTTACCTGCTGTTACCATGTTCTTCAACGTTCAGGACCTCCACAGAGCAGGCATTACTTGGGTAGTGGATCATTCTCAGCACTACAGTGACCCTGACATGGTGGTAGTATGTTAGTGTATATTGTGCTGGTTAGAGTGGATCAGACACAGCAGTGCTGCTGAAGCTTGTGAACACAGTGTCCACTGCTGGACTGAGAATAGTTCACCAACCAAAACTATCCAGCCGACAGCTTCCTGTGACCACAGATGATGACCAGCACAAACTCTGCTTCAGCAGATGAGCCATCTACAAGGTGGACCAACAAGGTAGATGTATCTTACTGAGTGGACTCAGAGTCTTATCACTAACGCTAACCACGTCAGTCTCACTGCAGTGCTAAATATGATCCACCACCCAAATGATACCTGCTCTGTGGTGGTCCTGTGGGGGCCCTGACAGGGTAAGGAAGTATACAGAGAAGCAAATGGACTACAGTCTGTAATTGTAGAAGTACTGAGTGCTCCTATGTGGTATTTGGAGTGGATATTACAGACAGTGAGAGTGAACGCACAGAGTATATGTGGACATACACATAAAGACAAACTCGCATGTGATTGGGTGAGACAGAAAAACAAACTGTGAACAGCTTATTGCTCTACAGTTACAGTCTATACTACTGAAGTGCACAAGTTGTTTACATTTGTTTGTTTCTATCGTCGCTTCGTGAACGTATTTGTTCAAATCAGAAAGCATTTAAAATGCTAGGGTGTAGTGCAGCTCTTGTCGCTATGCTACCGTGATGTTGCTGTAGAAGCGGTTGTTCCTCAAATTGTATTTCCGCAAGCATGTTAAATCCTCTCCAGGCGTGTGTTTGGTCTGCAGAGCCGGTGGTCATTACTGGCAGGCATTAATTAAAGAGACAGTGGAGATCAGCCATGTATGTGAGGGGTGGGGGAGGGGGAGGCTGTGAATGAGTGATGTTCAGAGCGCGATGGCTCTCCGCCCGTGACGGCTCAGCCTCATTAAATCCAAACTGCCCTACGTTCTTAGAGTAAAGGTGCCAGAGAGGGGTTCTTAGGAGCAACCATGGACAGACTTACAGAACCTTTCAATGGAAGCTTCTGTAAAGAAGAGTGTAAAGACTCTCTCTCTCTCTCTTCTATATCTCCCAACCGTTTGCTTCTTCTCTCTGTCCAAAGTGCTGGTGGCATTGAATTGCAGCGTTTCCTTCTTCCCATCCGGCACTAGCTTTATAATACACATTACATGCCTATTATGTTGTTGCCCTGCCGCATTTTAATAACAGCTGTTCGTCCCACAGAACACAAAAGCTGACAGCGCGGTGTCACTGAGCAGGAACGAGTGCTGCTGCCAGAGATGCTGTTTATTAAGCTTCTCCTCTTTTCACAGGTTGTCATTTACTTTTGGTTCCACAGAAAACAGACATCCATCACGAGCATGTGTTTTAATGTGGAATAATTGTCGTATCTAATTGGACGTGCCTCAGCTGGCAATCACTCTCAGTCCTTTCAGCTGTAGAGGCACTTGACCTCCATCTTTCCACTTCGTTTCATGTAAAATTTGGTCATTCAGTAATCAGCATTCTCACAAATAAAGTTCAGCTCTTGGCTGTTTCCAGGCTCTTTCGAGTGCCCTGTACTTCACAAGTTGTTTCTGGCTGTTTCCCGGTGTTACACATGACACCACAGTAGAAGCAATGAAAGTGCACCAGAAAACAGTTAAAATTTATATTTACTTGATCAATTTAGGCCTGTTGTATCGACCATTAATACTGAAGAGCTCTCTTAGCTTAAACGTGGCACTGTCATAAGGTGCCAGGAAATAGTAATGTTTCTGCCCTGCTAGATCCACCCTAGTCAACAGTAAGTGCTATTGTGGTGAAATGGAAGCTCGTCTAGTCGCAGCACCAGTTTGGTAACAAGGCACCAGATTGCACACACTCAAAGAGTGGGTCTGAAGAGTGTTGAAGCTCTTAGCACTTAAAAATTCTCTGCTGCATCACTGAATACCGAGTTCCAAACTGCTACTGGAAGTAACATTAGTGATAGATCTGTGCATCAGGAGCTTCATGAAATGGATTTTCATACAGTCCTGACTTGCTAGGTTATTATGCGCAGTGCCACAGGTCAGCTGGAGTGGTTTAAAGTGCTTCACTATCTGGCAGTCTAATGGATGAATCTGGGTTTGGTAGTACCACGATGCACAATGCCAACAGTAAAGTTGGGTGTGGGGGGAGGGTACAATGGACTGGGGCTCTTTTTCAGGATAAGTGGAGGCTGTTATAGCTCTCTGGGAGGTCTTCTTAGGATGTGATGGTCAGGTGTCCACATTTTTGTCCATATAGTGTATGTAAGGGCATTTAAAAAAAAAAAAACAATCCACTTTGTATTTGCTGCTGCTGCATCTTAATGTAAACATATTGTTGCTGTCCAATGAAAAACATTTCTTAATTTTTGTTGATTTTGAGTTTTCTACATCATTTGAACTCGCCAGTGATTGTTTACATTGTCTGAGAATTTTATGATGAAGGGACCAATAGAAGTGCTCCAAAATAGCTTGGGAAATATTCTGGTTCCATTAACTTACATTGAAAGTAAAGTAGGTTTTTGGTCTCTCCTGAAAAGTTGTAATTTTGAAGATACTTGTGTTTCATTGGACAGCGATGGTATGGGTCTAAATGAACTGGGAAGTACACAGTAAGCTCTGGGATGTTTACATAGTGCTAGATTTTTTTTTTTTAAAGCAAGAAAAAAATGTCCATGATACGGACCCCTCAAAACATGAAGATATGGGACACAGTGGCCCAAGAGAAGAATTTGCATTGAGGAATGCCCCACTTCTTAGCTTGGTCCCACATGTTCATTCATCCAGTTGTGCAAACTGATTTGGCTATTTGTTGCGTAGTTGGCCGTCATCAATAATGACCAATAGGCCAGCAATCAATAGACCAACAGATCAATTCCAATCTGGACAGCCAATGTGGGCTATTAATGATTAAACATGTCCACAGAGTCCAGCTGGGTCCATTTGAGTGCCCTGAGAACGTCCCCACTGCAAGTGTATACTTTTACTATTAGCATGTCGTTTCAGTTGGTTCCCAGGTTCTGCTGATAAATATCATTGCGTTAGTCCTCCAGTCCTTGTCCTGTAGTTTCCGTGCTCGCTCCCGCTGTCTGCTTGCGACCCCCGTGCCTTTTGTTTATTGGCGTCTGCGCATCTCATCTTCATTTGAATGCTTGCCATGGTAGATTATGCACGCCGGCCTCGAGAATGATGAACAATAATTAAGTTTGTGTAGACATGTTGATGTTTATGTCAGCCTTCCAGGCTATTGGAAGGTGATTTGCTGTACCTCGGTCTCAGTCGGAGGCTTTTGGCTGGATCTCAGCGTAATGATGCGAGGCGGCGACGGCGGAGCCAAAGGACATCCTCACCTTCCTGTTAAAACAAGTCCCGGCACTGTAGCGGGCCCGCATTCAAATTCGCCAGCCTCCGCTTCGATACACGGGGGCCACTGTTGAATATCTGAGTGAAGGTGCTTCATTATTGAATCTGATCCGAGGCGCTAGTGATAATTGAATTTCTGCATTGCATTATGCGCGGACGTGCGCGGGAACGGCGGAGGCATGGGGGCCGATTCTGGCTGCTCCCCGAGCGATCCGTTGGTCCCGGAGCCCTTTTAGGTTTCGCCTCCTCCTCCTCCGCAGCAGCAGTGAGGAGCAGGGCTGTATTGTTTGCCCTGTATGTGGTCTTAATCCATCGTGAAACGGGCGCAGTGACAGTGCTGGTGAGCTGAGGATGAGATCTTTCAGAGGCAGACTCAGAGGCATTACGTTTGAATTCCATTCCTTTTACAGCACGTAACGCTCTTCGGTGGACTGTACTTTTCCCATCTCCTTCCACTCCTCGCTCAGACAGGACGATTTATCCGCAGATGCTTCTGATCGCCCGGCGATGGCGAGGCTGGGGCTGAGACGGGATAGGTGCTTTTGTCATTTGCATCTAAAAAGAGGCTTCAGCTTTATATGGCTGCGATAAGAGGAGAAAGCTGTTTACTCTCGATAATAGCTCCTTTTAGCGTGACCTTGCGCCGGCTCCGACCCGATTCACTCCAGAATGAAGCAGCTTTAGAATTCAGGCCCAACGCGGGGAGAAAAGGAGGCTGGAGGAAGCGAGCGTCGCCCTGTCACCCCATTTTTCCCCGCTTACCATTGAGCAGCAGAAATAAGCGCCAGACTGCGAGGTAATGACAGCCATCGACTGAGTGAGAGTACAGCCGCCTCTCACTTACAGTCCTGTTGCTTTTTATTCTTAGGCCAACTGCCTCTCACCCTTGGTCCGACTGCCTCGCACTCCCAGTCCAATTGCTTCTCACTGAGATTTAAACTGCCTCTTCCTTTGAATGCAACGCTCTTCCACTCACCAGCCAACTGCCTCTCACTCGCGTCTCCTTTTCATTTGGAGAGCAGCTGCCTCTTGCTTGAAGTCAAGGTGCCTCTGAATTGGAGTCTGACCCTCTTTCACTTTTGCTCTCTTGCTGTATCTGGAGTCTAATTTCCTTTCTCTTGTAGTCAGACTTTTTATTTTTTACTTCTCTGAGTCCAGCTGCCTCCTACTCAGAGTTCAAATGCCTCACCCATTGGGTCTAGCTGCCTCCCACTCAGAGTTCAAATGCCTTACCCATTGGGTCTAGCTGCCTCCCACTCAGAGTTCAAATGCCTCACCCATTGGGTCTAGCTGCCTCCCACTCAGAGTTCAAATGCCTCACCCATTGGGTCTAGCTGCCTCCCACTCAGAGTTCAAATGCCTTACCCATTGGGTCTAGCTGCCTCCCACTCAGAGTTCAAATGCCTCACCCATTGGGTCTAGCTGCCTCCCACTCAGAGTTCAAATGCCTTACCCATTGGGTCTAGCTGCCTCTCACTCCGAGTTCAAATGACTCACCCATTGGGTCTAGCTGCCGCCTCCCACTCTGAGATCAGATGACTCACCCATTGGGTCTAGCTGCCTCCCACTCAGAGTTCAAATGCCTCATCCATTGGGTCTAGCTGCCTCCCACTCAGAGTTCAGATGCCTTACCCATTGGGTCTAGCTGCCTCCCACTCAGAGTTCAAATGCCTTACCCATTGGGTCTAGCTGCCTCCCACTCTGAGATCAGATGACTCACCCATTGGGTCTAGCTGCCTCCCACTCAGAGTTCAAATGCCTCCACCATTGGGTCTAGCTGCCTCCCACTCCGAGTTCAAATGTCTCTCCCATTGGGTCTAGCTGCCTCCCATCAGAGTTCAAATGTCTCTCCCATTGGGTCTAGCTGCCTCCCATCAGAGTTCAAATGTCTCTCCCATTGAGTCTAGCTGCCTCCCACTCTGAGTTTTAATGCCACTCCCATTAGGTCTAGCTGCCTCCCATCAGAGTTCAAATGCCGCTCCCATTGGGTCTAGCTGCCTCCCTCTCTGAGTTTAAATGCCGCTCCCATTGGGTCTAGCTGCCTCCCACTCTGAGACCAAATACCTCACCCATTGGGTCTAGCTGCCTCCCACTCAGAGTTCAAATGCCTCCACCATTGGGTCTATCTGCCTCCCACTCTGAGTTCAAATGCCTCACCCATTGGGTCTATCTGCCTCCCACTCAGAGTTTAAATGCCTTCACCATTGGGTCTAGCTGCCTCCCATCAGAGTTCAAATGTCTCTCCCATTGAGTCTAGCTGCCTCCCACTCTGAGTTTTAATGCCACTCCCATTAGGTCTAGCTGCCTCCCATCAGAGTTCAAATGCCGCTCCCATTGGGTCTAGCTGCCTCCCACTCTGAGTTTAAATGCCGCTCCCATTGGGTCTAGCTGCCTCCCACTCTGAGACCAAATGCCTCACCCATTGGGTCTAGCTGCCTCCCACTCAGAGTTCAAATGCCTCCACCATTGGGTCTATCTGCCTCCCACTCTGAGTTCAAATGCCTCACCCATTGGGTCTATCTGCCTCCCACTCAGAGTTTAAATGCCTTCACCATTGGGTCTATCTGCCTCCCACTCTGAGTTCAAATGCCTCACCCATTGGGTCTATCTGCCTCCCACTCAGAGTTTAAATGCCTTCACCATTGGGTCTATCTGCCTCCCACTCTGAGTTCAAATGCCTCACCCATTGGGTCTAGCTGCCTCAGACTTTGCCTCCAATACCTCTCTTATTAAGTCCATTTGCCTTGCACTTTAAGACCTATTGCCTGTCCCACTGGGTCAAGCTGCCTCTCAATAGGAGTCCAAATGTCTCTCCCATTGGTTCCAGCTGCCTCCAACTTTGAATTCAGATGCCTCTTCAATTGGGTCCAGTTGCCTCTTCATCCAAGTCCAAATGCCTCTCCCATTGAGTCCAGTTGCCTCTCAATCCACGTCCAAATGCTTCTACATCTGAGTCTAACTCTTTCGCCTCTTCCTCTTTAAAGTCCAACTGTTTTTCACTCTGGCTGAAGCTGCATCCCTAAGTCAGGTTGCTTCATGCTTTGGAGTGCAGCTGCCTCCTACTTTGAGTTCAGTCACATACACAGTTCAGTCCCTCTACATTCCACTCCAAGTCCTACTCTCTCTTGGTGTCTGGCTGCCACTCACTCCGAGGCTGACTGCCTCTCTTCACCAGCAGCTTGACATTTGATGGAACTCCGAAGGACCCTCTGCCATCCATAGCGCCTCTGTAACTGCGACAAATGCTCCGAGTATTTTACCATGCGTCATTTCAGATTATTGAAGGCAGCCTGAGTCAAACAACCGGAGTCTAAATCAAAACGATCCGCCGAGTTGCTTAACATGCTTCCCGACTCCTCACTGCTCTATTTTGGTCGGAAGAGCCAAAAAAAGGCGAGCGGCGACGGAATACTAATGCTCCTGGATTTTCACCCCAATTCTGAAGTCCATCTGAAAGAAGCAATTAAAGGGGTCAAGCTTATGTTAAGGTTCTCTGGAGTGGGGGTGGGACCGCTTCCCTAAGGCCACTCGGACTAATCCCATTAAAACTACAGGAAGTACGTTTGCGTCTGCCTCGGCGTCTCCTGCCGGAGCCAGTTCTTTTAGTCGATTTTCAACGGACTTTTTACGTGACACCCCAGGCTTAGATCTTCGAATGGCTCCCCCTTATTAAAACGGAGCTTGTAAGCGACTGCCCCCCAGCCGCGCAAGGGTGGCCGACAGCTCACGTGGACTTTTATTTTCGTCAGTCTCAATTTGAGCACTCAGCACCATTTAATGACTCAGTAATCTGTGTCAACAACTTGCAGCCTATGGAGGGAAATTGCCAACTGAATTGCTCCACTTATGAGGGCTGTCAGTTGCTAGGCACAATAGGAGCCAGCATTGCCCGCCTCCCGTCGCCATAGTAACAGTGACACGTAACCAGTTTAATATCGCTGCATCCTATTTTAATTCAGCGATTGATATAAAGTGCGTCCATAGACGTTTAGGCCACTAATCCGTAGCTATTTTATTTCATTTTTTTATTTTATTTCTTTTTTTAAAGCACTCTGGATGCGGATGGTTCTGGGAGGCAGAACTCATTTGCTTCCAGCGGACGGCCGTCTCCTGTGCACTTTGCCGCCGCTCTGCAAATGAAACCTGTGACAGTGTCGCTTTTGAAAGCTGCTGTAATTGAGACGTTCCGGTCGGCGGGTATTATTTTTCTCTCGGTAATGGCGCGCTGGCATTAGATGTCTGGAGAAATGGGTCAGCGCAGTGAGTCTTATTAATCACAGCCTGGGAGGCGGTAGGAAAGTACAGGCTGAGCGGGGAGGGACGGCACCGGTCAGAGTGCATCATGTGTTCTATTTACAAGTGTGTAATTGTGGCTAATTGAACAGAAGAACAGGGACATTGGGATCGATGCGTGAAAGGTCAGAGGTCAGCCACATGGCTGAAGGAAGAGGCATCGCAGTCAGCCGAGCCTGTGGCCAGTCACACGTTGACTGGACTGTCGAAGGCTGAACGCGGTCTCCTTTGTTCTACTTGACGGAAGGTTAAAGAAGGTCACATATGATTTGAAGGACACTGGCAGGGCTAGTGTAATTAATCATTTTGCACATTACAGGCCCTGTTATTAAAAGCCACAGCACATTTGTTGCATCAGAAACTAGAACCGCTAGCTGTCCAGCTGTTATTGTGCAGTTGAACTCTGTTAGGAGTTCCTAAAAATATTGCAATCCCATCGTAATCGTGCTGCAGGGTTGTTGATGGTCTGAGCTAATGCTTATAATTCTCGTATAATTCTAGGCTTGTGTTAATCAAAGCTACTAAGTTTTCTATCACTGTTTCAAAGAAGCATTATGGAAAGCCTGCTCTCTCATTCAAGACTCAGATCAGTATGAACATGCGTATCACTAATTTCATTGGAAATATTGTTTTTAGGACTGAAACATAGTCTGAGTACATTCTGTATAGTAGCACATTGCAAGCTTTTAACTTTGTTACATCATGTTCTTTACACATCAAAATAAATATGGAGACAGCATCAAGAAACCTATTGCTATTGAAGAAAAAGCCCCAGAGAACACAGTACATAATTTAAAAAGTTTGTGTGATTCTATACTTGAGTGTATGTATGTATGTATGTATATATATATATATATATATATATATATATATATATATATATATATATATATATATATATATATATATATATATATAGTTTCTTGCTGCATGAACAACCTTGCAGCATGATTGTGATCGGATTGCCATATTTTTAGTAATATGTATGTATGTATGTATGTATGTGTGTATGTGTGTATATATCAATCAGGGCCCTATATATATAAAAATATGAATGACAACGTCACTGAAGAGTTCTGACTGAGAACTTTCCTAGCCTGCTTCATCCCTCATACAGAGCTAACATCATTATCCAGATTTAATGTTGTGACAAGCAATGCGAACAAATGTTTGTATCTGAATAAATTAATGAACAGGCAACAGGCAGCTGCAGGCAGGAGGTCTAGCTTGTTGATTTTTGGTTATGCTGGGTTTTAGCTTGCCAAGTGTCTTTGTATCTTATAACCTGGTCTCGGACAGACCATAACATAACTAAACGGTACCCTCCCGGTTCCCTCAGTAGAACATCAACCATTTGCAATGATAGCAGACGTGTTTATTGACTTATCAAATAACAAGATAAAGTAGACAAAAAGGAAAAAGAGGGGGGGAGAAAAGGGAACAAAAATAAAATAATAAATCAAAACCAAGCTATCTAAGGTTTGAAGGGAAAACTAAACTTACCTAACAACAAAAAGAAAACTAAATGCAGTATCTAACCTACACCTTCCTAAATAAAGCAAACCAGGAGAAATCATGGATAAATCAAAATAACCACATCTCCCCAAAATATACATACATAGGTTTTGAGTGACCAACCACTTGAATGCAGTTTTAAAGTATAGGCTATTATGATAAAGGTCAAGGGTTTTTTGTTTCCTCTGTTGTATTTGAACTAACCAGCACTATATTAGAAGACACTACCATCAAGTTTCATTTAAAGCAATAAGAATTAGTTTAAGTTGGTATTAAATCTCTGACTCCTTATTAAAATCCCATAGCATCACACAGATTCAATAAAGCTTGTGGCACTGTTTATGCTGGCTTGGCTGTTAAAAACAGTAATCCATTACTATAATTACTAATTACTTCTCTCAAACTGTAATAATTACTTTACTTTTTCCTTCCTAAAGTAAAAGGTGTCTCTAGCCATCGCCTTTCTTCTCTCTAAAACATATATAAATCTGTTAAACAAGAGAAAACTCTCAATGGGAGAGTCATTTGGACTTGGATAAAGAGGCAACTGGACACAATTGAAGAGGCATCTGAATTCAAAGTTGGAGGCAGCTGGAACCAATGGGAGAGACATTTGGACTCCTATTGAGAGGCAGCTTGACCCAGTGGGACAGGCAATAGGTCTCAAAGTGCAAGGCAAATGGACTTAATAAGAGAGGTATTGGAGGCAAAGTCTGAGGCAGCTGGATCCAAAGGGAGAGGCATTTGAACTTAAAGTGGGAGGCAGGTAGACCCAGTGGTTGAGGCATTTGAACTCAGAGTGGGAGGCAGCTAGACCCAATGGGTGAGGCATAGCTCTGCCACTGTTCTTGCCTTTGATCAAAAACAGCTAGTTATGCTTGATTAAATGTATGAACAGCTGATGTTGTTTGAAAACAGAGATACTACTACTTTATGAATAAACTATTAAGCTTACAGGGTCGTTCTGAATAAAAACAAGCCTATACTGTTTAGGCGAGGCAGAATTATCTCTTCTTCAGCATGGCGGCCTTCATCCGGCAGTTTCATATTAGCTTGATTGGATGCTTAGACAGAGCATTCATCAGGTTCACAGTGCTTCCCACTATGCACTGCTTATGTTTACATTTACGTTATATTTATATTTGTCATATACCTGTTTATGCAGCACATACATTTGCCAATTATAGACAAAGATAATCTGTATAGATTAAGCATATGACTTAAATGCATCAAGTATAATAAAATATTGTTCTTCTGGAGAGACCAGTATATCTCAGGGAACATAGAGATTAAAAAAATATTCGCTCATCTGCCTTCACATGCATATCAACTTGACATTGCATTCTTAATCCATAGGGTTTAATATGATGTCAGCCCACCCTTTGCAGCTATAACAGCTTTACCTCTTCTAGGAAGGCTTTCCTTTACAGTTTAGGAGAGTGTTTATGAGAAGGTTGGACTGTTCTACCAGAAGCACATTAGTGAGGTCAGACACTGATGTTGGACGAGAAAGCCTGGCTCGCAGTCTCCGCTCTAATTCATCCCAAAGGTGTTCCATCAGGCCGAGGTCAGGACTTTGTGCAGTTCTTCCACACCAAACTCGCTACTCCATGTCTTTATAGAGCTTGCTTTTGGTGCGCAGTCATGTTGGAACAGGAAGTGGGCCGTCCCCAAACTGTCCTCACGAAGTTGGGAGCATGAAGTTGTCTAAAATATCTTGGTCTGCTGAAGCATTAAGAGTTCCTTTCTCTGAAAGTAAGGGGCCGAGCCCACTATCTGAAATACTACCCCATACCATAATCCCCCCTCTGCCAAACTTTACACTTGGCACAATGCCGTCAGACAAGTACCGCTCTCCTGGCAACTGGCAAACCCAGACTTGTCTATCAGATTGCCAGACAGAGAAGCATGATTCATCACTACAGAGAACACGTCTCCACTGCTCTAGAGTCCAGTGGCAGTGTGCTTTACACCGACACCTTGCTTTGCCCTTGGTGATGTGAGGCTTGAATGCAGCAGCTCGGCCATGGAAACCCATTCCATGAAGCTTTCTACGCTCTGTTCTTGAGCTAATCTGAAGGCCACATGGAGGTCTGTAGCGATTGACTCTACAGAAACTTGGCAACCTCTGCATGCTATGCACCTCAGCATCCGTTGCTGTCGTTCCCAATCGCTTCCACTTTGTTATAACACCACTAAGAGTCAACTGTGGAATATTTAGTAGTGAGGAAACTTCACGACTGGACTTGTTGCACAGGTGGCGTCCTATCACGGTACCACGCTGGAGTTCACTGAGCTCCTGAGAGCGACCCATTCTTTCACTAGTGTGTATAGAAGCAGTCTGCATGACTAGCTGCTTGGTTCTATACACTTGTGGCCATGGATGTAATTGGAACACCTGAATTCAAAGATTTGGATGCATAAGTGAATACTTTTGTCTATGTGTATATATATATATATATATATATATATATATATATATATATATATATATACTGTATATCCACCTCTAGTTAATAATAAAGTCATAAGACTTTAGCATCACCAACCTTTAAGGTCATGCCCTGAAACACTTCACTGTCCTAGTCCGAGGCTTTAGAAGGTGCTTGTTTGTGAAAATCATTCACGTGGAATGCAAATTAATATTAAACCCCTTTTCTCAGCTTCTTTTGACAGGTGTGAGCGCGTTAGGTGAGCTAGCCGAATGACTATCAGTTGCTGTTTACAAACACACACACACCCACATACACACAGAGCGCGCCAGGGTTTGAGAATGGGGCTGGAAAATGGATCACAGGCTCGCTTCAGGGGGAGAGCGTCAGCATGAATCTTCGGCGAGCTCCCGCTTCAGCTGCCATGTGACGCAAGAGCGCGTTGTTAATTCGCCACTAGTGGAGCGTGCTGCATACATCCAGCCATATTCAGTACATTATGTTAAAGAATGAAGTCAGTGGAGAGGCAAACGGGCTAATGGGGAAATTCCTCTCCCTGTACTGCACATCCGTCCCGCGGATTATTAGCCGTACCTCTGCATTATTCAGTCCCCCTAATGAATTCCGCTCTGGAGTGCTTTATGGAGCGGCGAGGAGACGCAGCACTCGCTCCTAACAAAGACTCCTCATTTCATTTGCAGTCAGAAGTGACCTTTTTCACCTTAATGCTTCCGCTCCCATTAGGCTCAGTTCATCATATCGCGCAGCATCAGACCAACAACTTGTTTTCCCAGAATTTTCCATTAAAAGGCAACTCGTCTGCCTCCTAAACGCTTTGAGTTATGTCACCGTGCACCAGCAGGTGGAGAAAAAGAATACCAACAATATCATCTTTCATCCCTCCCCTTATATATCACTGGACGAAACAGCTCAGCTGCTCTGATACCTGCGATCCGCCTGGAAATACATCCTGAACCAGAACAATGCATATCTGCAGTAAGCGGAAACGCCTGGAACGTCAGTCAGATCAGCTGCGGGTTTGTAAATATGACACTGTCCGCAGTCTAGTAAGCTGTTTAACGAGTCGCAGCCTGTAACACACAACTCCACCGCCCCAGGCTGAAGCTTCAGAGGCGTCTAATTGGTCTCACCAAGTAGCAGTTGTTCCGAGATGATAGTCATTAACAGTAGTTATCGAACTGCTTCAAGGGGAATTCCATCAATTTTTCAAAATGTATGCATAATTCAGTCTTTGAGATGTTAACCATGTTGTTCAGAGTGGTTTGATGTGAAGTGGTTCGTTGTGAAGAAGCTTACAGACCCCGATTGTCTTGACAGTTGTGGTGAATGGAACCAGGAGTCACCGTTTCTGCAACATAACCGCAGCCATTTTATTTACTTTTCAAATCCACCAGTGAACCTACACGCGTCTTTCTACTATGCGATGATGATGATGATGGTGGTATCATAGTGACTAATCTGGAAACAAAAGATTTCCAAACAAGAATCCATCATTAATGAAGTTTAAGATGTACATCAAAGCCCAAATGTTTATTTCAAGACTATCATAGAGCAGTGTCTTAGGCATTAGGCAGTGTGTTGGTTTCTGTGATCGTATTGGTGTCCAGAATATCGTTTTTCTTATAATCATTTTTGTTTTTAGTATTAGTTTATTTTACTGGTGTCATTTCAGTCATTGTACTGCATTTCCCCAAAGCTACACAAATCCAACTTTAGTTAAAGGCTAAGCACATCTTATGGACCCCTCTGGTGATTTCACAATGTTTTAGATACTGAAAATATATAAACATGACTTCAAATGAAATTTGCTGCTTAATTTGCTTTAAAATAGACGATTTTTAAGTAAATTGCTGATTAAAATTCCTGAACGCTACCGTGTGAAGTCACTGGTGGACAACAGTGAACAGCGTTGTGGTACAACAGCATTATGACTGACTGGGACTGAGAATGTTCCAGAACTGCTTCTTCAGATTCTGATGATATTTCTAAATTTGAATCTGAAAGAGCTGTAATGTAGAAATAGACCACCATATCACTTAGTTCTGATACTTTTAGACCACCATATCACTTAGTCCTGATACTTTTAGACCACCATATCACTTAGTCCTGAGACTTTTAGTCAAACCACCCCCACAACAGCAGCTCATCCTGAGTGGAAACAGTATTCAGCTAAATAACCAACATTATTCATGACAACAGCCTAGCAACCAGCTACACTCAGATATAGAGGTACAGTTATTGTTTTAAATATGATCAAAGTCAGGTTTACGCTCATATGACTCTATAAATCTTCCTAATTCAGCTACGTTAGCCTATTGTAACCTGAGCCATCGAACTTGGCAGGTGAAGCTAATGTTAGCTAACATCAGCTAAAGCAGGCTCAGTAACTGTGCTTACCTGGTTTACCTCCACGTACACGGAGGCTCTTAAACACCTCTCGCTGTTGGAACAGCACCAGACTTAAGATCCAGTCGTCGTGTAAGCCTACGTCCCATAGTTGTGATAATCTTCAGACGTGAAATGATTACTACAGATGACAGAGTGAGAGGACGGTCCTTTCCAATGTGCCTGTTTAAAGTTGACAGGTTTAGCCCACTTTCTGGATATTTTGGGGTCTTAGACATTGACGACGTGTTCCACACCCAAGTTTCTGCACCCACCCCACACAGCATTCTGAGTTTCATACATACGATTCACAATCGGGACGGCCCCGACTGCACTGGGAGAAAATCGGAGGAGTAAAGATCGGATTGTTGACACCCCACATGACAGGATGACCTGGGAAGATCATCTTTTGAGATCACCCTAAAATCAGGAGACCTCCTGCGATCGTGTGGAGGAGCAAATCAGCCTCAACATCGGCCCAGTTATCCTGTAGTGTGGGCCAGGCCTAAGACAGCTATGTAGACATTTAGTATAAACGGTATGGCCACAAACTCAGTCTGCATGGATTTATTCCTGTGCATCTAAAGTCTGTCAGCTCTGCACAGTGGAGATGATCACAACAGTACAGCTGCTATACACGAGACCTTGAAGCTCAAACATCCCGTAGAGCTTCATCAACACAGCAGCAGGACAGCACCTGTTTACCTGTTTATCTAATCTTAGCAGATTATTTTAAGATTATTAACACGTGTAGCATGTTTCTTTCAGTAGAGTCACTTGAAAAGTCTCATTGTTAACCGTTTCTTAATCGTCCAGTGTAGAACCCAAGACTGTTCTAGATACCGCAGAGCTTTAAACACACGTAGCTGCTTCTCAAACGACTCTCTGCCAAAATATATAGTCCACAAACTGTTCTTGTGCGTGAGGCGTGTAGGCTGCGTGTCATTTGTGTCTCTAGAAGTCGAGTCACAGTGTAGACTTCTAGTCTAAAACCGTTTATAGATCATTTAAGATACCCTTTAATAAAAAAGGTTTAGGATGGTCATACGTTATATATATATATATATATATATATATATATATATATATATATATATATATATATATATATATATATATATATATATCTCCATAGCATTTTTAAAAAAAAACCTAAACACTTATATTACAGTAATCTAAAAATTAGTTGTTAGATTAATCGACTAATCAAAAAAAATAATCGCTAGATTAACTGATTATTAAATTAATCGTTAGTGTTAAATTAATTGTTAGTGGATTTGGAACCAATGTTTTTTTTTTTTTTTATCTTAAACACTTATATTACAGTAATCTAAAAATTTGTCGTTAGATTAATCGACTAATTGAAAAAATAATCGCTAGATTAACTGATTATTAAATTAATCGTTAGTGTTAAATTAATTGTTAGTGGATTTAGAACCAAAGTTTTTGTTTTTTTTTATCTTAAACTCTTATATTACAGTAATCAAAAAATTTGTCGTTAGATTAATCGACTAATCGAAAAAACAATCGCTAGATTAACTGATTATTAAATTAATTGTTAGTGGATTTGTAACCAATGTTTTTTTTCTTAATCCTAAACACTTATATTACAGTAATCTAAAAATTAGTTGTTAGATTAATCGACTAATGGGAAAAAAAATAATCGCTAGATTATTTTCAATTGAAAATATTTCAATTTCAATTATCAATTGAGCGACCATGTCTTTCGTTTATTCTGAGATTTCTTATCTCAAACGTCCACACATACAACTGCATCAGCCCACATCCCCATAGAAATCCATTTTTATTCTAGTAGTGCTTTACGTGGCTCATGCTGAATCACTGACACGTCGATTAACTGTACGTTTAAAGTGTTGTCGGCCTCGCTCTCTCGGCGAAGACTCGAAAGCGGCCTGTCACGTCAGGTTTGCGTCGGCAGCATGTAACAAAGACTTGACCTCGATACTCCAGCCTGAAGGACGAGCAAAGTGACTTTTGTTTTATCTGCGCTTGCCTGAAAAGCTCTTTAGCAGCTAGCTGAGAGCGCTGACGCGTCCCTCGGCTGGAAGGACAGATTTCTCCCTTTCAAAGCCTAATTGAAAGCGCAGTTATGTTCGAGACCGTGACGCGTGTGCAGCAGCGGCGTCAGTGCTTTGCGTTTGCGGCGGCGCAGGCCTCTGTGAATAGCGCGGCTCGTCGAGGGTTTTAAGGAAAACAAACGCTCTATAGGTTCCAGCGTGCTGCGGCGCGAGCGGCGTCTTCTCACACGCTTCCTGAAGTGCACCTCGGAGGCTTGAGGTCCTTGTGGCGCTGTGCAGAGCATGCATGGCTGTCATGTGGAGCAGCCATGAAAATTCATGAACATATACAGGCGGACAGTTAGACGCTCGGAGGCAGGCAGTGTTACTGCACGCTGCTCGCTGGTTGGAAGGCGTTCATGCTTCGATAGAACATCACTGGCAACTTTCTCTGAGAAGCAGATTGTCTGTGAATGGTGGTTTTGCGTGGTTCTGGTGGACGCTCATGGTACCCAGGGTGAAGATGGTGATGGCGGCTGTTTTTGTGGGCTGCCAGGTCTTGCGCGGTCCCAGTTTCTTCATGTTTTTTAATTCAATTCAAGTTTAATTCAAGTTTAAACCTCCCTCAGACTGGAGGAAGAAACCTTGGGAGGAATGAAGACCCTGAAGGCGAGACCCATCCTCCTCTGGTTAAACAGTATTTACAGTTTAATAAACTAAACACCAAAGAAAAGCTAAAAGAACATCTGTTTAAAGTCTGGATGGCAAAGCTTCCCAACAGTCCCATCCTATCTCAATGCTGGTACATCTGGATGGCACAGTGATGTAATTGAGGGTGTTGGTGATAAGTGAGGAGGAGACCCTGATAGTCAGTTTTCCAACAACGTTCAGCAGGACAGGAGGACAGTCATTATCTCAATAATTAATAATGTTTTCAACTCCAGATATGAAAGTGTGTCTTAGTAATTATTCTTTATGGGGGTAGCAGTGGGTAAGTAGTGTGGTTATTATACCGTACAGTCTGAGTGTAGGAGGTTGGCCAGTGTGGTTGTAGAGTACATACTGTAAGTGTGTAATAGACAGAGCACAGCGTACATGCCCTATATGGCCAAAAAGTATGTGGACACCTGACCGTCAGAGCAAACCTAAAAACTGGGCATTAATATGGAGCTGCCACCCCTCCACTCTTACACACAAACTTTATATCTATAGCAGCCTTTACTCATCCAGGAATGCTATCCACAAGAATTCCACAAGATTTCGGAATGTTTCTGTGAGAATTTCTACTCGTTCATTCAAAAGAGCATTCGCACTGATTCGCAATTGAGGTTCTAGTTTATCCCAGAGGTTGAGACCAGGGCTCGGTGCAAGCCACTGGCATTGTTTCTAACCAAAAGCCATTAAACCATGTCGTTCCATAGACGAAGGGGCAGAAACAGGAAATCTTACATTACCCATCACTGGAGCTAAGAGGCCCAAAGCCTGAAAAACAGCCCCAGATCCATTATCCCTTCTCCACCAAACCCTGTCGCTGGCATCAGTCAAACCAAGATTTGTTCATTTCAATTATCCAGTGGTGCTGTGCTTTACACTACTCCAGCCAGTGCTTGGCATTGTGCATAGAGATCTTGGGCTTGTATGCAGCTGCTTTACCTGTAAAAAAAATGTTAATAATTAGAAAGAGTGTCCACATACTTCTGGCCATATAGTCCACTTTTAGTGGGTAGTAAGCACTGAGGGTGGTGAGTAGACACCAAGACATTTATACTATGTGTGAGTAGTAAGCAGCAGAGTTTTTCTTCCCTTGTGTTTTATACGAAGGGGCCGGAACAGGAAAGCTTTCATTACCCATCTCTGGAGCTAAGAGGCCCAAAGCCTGAAAAACAGCCCCAGACCCATTATCCCTTCTCCACCAAAATCTACCACTGCCATTAGTCAAACCCAGATTCGTTTGGAAGCGGTTCCATTATCTGGTGGCGCTGCGCTTTACACCACTCCAGCTAGTGCTTGGCATTGTGCATAGAGGTCTTGGGCTTGTATGCAGCTGCTTTGCCTGTAAAATAAAAAAAAAAATGAATCTCAATAATTAGATAGGGTGTCCACATATTTTTGGCTATATAGTTAGTTGGATAGTAAGCACTGTGATAATATGTGCAGACTGTGCCCGTGCAGTAGTCAGTGTATACTGTTAGTGGTCAGTAAGTTTCTATAGAGTGCATGCTGAGGGTGGTGAGTAGAAACCAAGACATTTATACTGTGTGTGATTCGTAAGTAGCAGAGTTTTTCTTCCCTCGTGTTTCATACGAAGGGGCCGGAACAGGAAAGCTTTCATTACCCATCTCTGGAGAACAGGGGCCCAAAGCCTGAAAAACCACCCAGACCATCATTCAAACCCAGATTAGTTTGGAAGCGGTTCCGTTATCTGGTGGTGCTGTGCTTTACACTACTCCAGCCAGTGCTTGGCATTGCACATAGAGGTCTTGGGCTTGTATGCAGCTGCTTTGCCTGTAAACAAAAATAATAATAAACTTTTTCAATTTGATGATCCGAAAGGGTGTCCACATACTTTTGACCATATAGTCCACTTTTGGTGGGCAGTTAGAACTGTGTTAATAGTAGTTAGTGCATACTGTTAGTGGTCAATACGTTTATATGGAGTGAATGCTGAGAGTGGTGCGTAGACACTAAGATATTTCTACTATGTGTGATCAGTAAGCAGCAGAGTTTTTCTTCCCCCCTGTTGCCCGAGGCCTTCTGTGCTGAACTAACTGGCCTTGTTCTTCATCCCTGTACACTTGCAGCATATTCATGTCATACACTATTCTCTGCTGATCAGACTAATTGTGTCATGTGGTAGATACAGAAGTTCAGTTAGTACAAAGCCAATTGATTTGTGCCTGTTTGTGTGGTGACTGTCAGAATCCTCGTCTGATTGTGTTCAGGAATTATGTTGTCCTGTTACAGACATGAATCACTTTATTAGATGTTTTAGGCAGACATAAGCTTTTTTGTGTGATTTCAGCATAATGGGATGTTTTGTTTGATTGTTTCTTTGTAATGTTCGGAGCCGAGGCGCTGGTGGGTTGTGGTGTGTCAATCCTGTTCTTATGCCTTTTGTTTGGCTGAGGCTGGTTTTTATCCTGGTTATCATGGCGTAGGCTATGTGTTCTTAATGGCCTACATTAATGCAGAACATCAGTGGCTTGTGCGCTAAGCTTATTAGATAATCTCGTAATTGACTGTTTACGAAATAATGATTGACATCTTCTCAGCCAATCACAACTGTCTGTCAAGCTGGGAAAAACTTTAACTCCAGAATATATTTTTTTTAATTTTTTCTTTTATTTCATTCCTGAAGCTAAAAAAGATTTAGTTGAAACCTTGAAAGCCAAACTCACAGCTCAGTGTCAAAACTAGTAACAGCCAGACTGCTGTTTATATATCATTCAAATATTCAGTGTTTATATCTATGAAATACATACCCATGTATACCCCAATTCCAAAAACAACAGAAACAACATATTCACAGTTGAACATAGAGCACATATCAGATGTTGAATATGAGATATGTTTAACATCCATCCGTCCATTATCTTCCTCTTTATCCCTCTGGTTGGGGTCACGGGGGGCTGGAGCCAATCCCAGCGTCATCAGGTGAAGGTGGGGTACGGCATGCACAGGTCGCCAGTCTGTCGCATGGCCAACACACACTCACGCACACACTCACACCTCACACTCATAGAGTCTGCAGGACATGGTTTCCAGAAAGAACTTCGAATGTTCATGAATCTGACCACAGAACAGTTTTCCATTTTGGCTCAGTCCATTTTAAATTTCCTGTTTGCACGATTCAGCCTTTACTTGCGTTTGTGGATTGCACAACAAACTGTGCTCACAGAAAATGTCCATGCAGTGATTTCCAGTACAGAATAATGCCTGTTTTTAAAGCATTGCCGTCTGAGGGCTTGAAGATCATGAGCATTACCACGGGCCATTGGGAGTGAAGCTATGGTAAACTATGAAACTCTCAATAGTGGATAAATTAGGATAAAGGATAATAAGAATGATTTATGCTTGTTGCTTTTTAGAAATAGTTAGTCACTAAGTAAAGTCTACCAACTTGGGTAGAGAGAGGCCGAGGGGTCTATGAGCCCACAGTTCATATTCATATTAAATATTTTGGCAGTTAATAGAGACCCCTGGCTACAGAAAAACAGATTTGTGGCTGCAGTCCAATTGCCAGATCCTAAACACACCCCCAGGCTAGCTCCAGTTCGGGAGAGATGGAGACGGATACTGTATGTCATAACAGGTGGCTAAAGAAGTGAAGCAGTTTAAAAACTCATGCGCTATTTTTAGATGGCAACATGCAAGTAGATAGTAAGTCTACCACCTGGTTTAACCCCAGCTTAAAGAGTTATGAGTTACCTCATATGTTGAAAAGATGTTGGTGGTGATGTTGTGGACTTACTTGACATTTGCTAGCTAGTGGGTTTTTACACACCTGTATTCTCGACAACTAGTAAAGCAAGTGGTAGAAGTGTTTGGTAGATAGTAGCAGCCCCCTCTGCTAAATCAATCAAGTTCAATCACATTATTGCCACATCACAATTATTTATTTATTATTTTTATTTTTTTTCTGGACTGCTTTGCTTGAGGGGGGCAGTCAAAAGTAATGTGTGGGCATGTTGATAGCCAGAAAAAAAATTCAGGGCTTGATTTGTGGTTGAATGATAACAGCAGATCTATTGAATACTGGCTTTAATAAATATATGAGATAAAGAAATAAAAATGTTGCGTGTGCCTTCAAACCTAAACTTAAAATCTAACAACTAAAGAGTACACTTTGCTTATGTAAATTAAAATAAGATGATCTAATTGTGATTACCTCAATAACCCCCTTTAATTCCTTAATTTATTTAGCTTTACACTAATAGAACAATTCTGTTTCGTGAAAAGCTTTAGTACAGCCTTAAATCAAAGCTGACAAAAGTTAACAGACACAGGCTGATAAGTGAGAATACTAATATGATAAAGAAATTACAATATAAGCCAATCAGAAATAAGCAAGGACTTATCTTCACTTTACGGTAAAATGCCTTTTTGTGATTGGTTCAGAGATATTAGCCATTGCTTGTATTGCGATTGGAGGGGCAAAGACAAAATCTGGGAGGGTAATGCCCCCCACAGCCACCCTAGTGCCAGCCCTGATTTTAATATGTTTTGAATTCACAATGTAAAACAGGGACATGGCTCATGTTACGCTGGCTCTGAGGTAGACTGGACTCTATCTAGCCTACGTTTTTTTGCTTAAAATCATTTTAATGTGATGTCAAGTGATAATTAACATTGCAGAAAAATGCTGGCTAATTATTTGGCTGTTCATAACTGAGCTGCTGACAGCTTGATGAATCAGATTAATTAGGATTGTACAGCGTTCACGTTTGGGATTAATTCTCGCGTGTAAAGGTAAATACTAATGCACTCCTACACAGACGACTGTGTCATTTCTAAGGGTGTAAGAAAATATAAAAATATCAAATATGAGGATGTTATGTTTCGTGATACTGTATCGATTCTCAAAAACACAGTATCGATACACAGACACAGAATCAGTGGCAGTATTGTAATCCATTTTCAGCTCCACTCCAACATTAACAAGCAGCACAAGGGCGCAATGCTATTGTAAGCATTGACAAACCTGTTCATAGTGGTGTGTTTTAATAGTAGGATTTGAAAAATCTCAATATATATAAAATAAATATATAACATATATATCGTGATATATTGAATCGTGACAGCTGTATCACGATACGTATTGTATCGCCAGGTTCTTACCAACACACAGCCCTAATTGTTTCCTGAAAGTTTTCTGAAAGATCTTGTAAGAGTTGCTGTGACTTACTCAAGTGTTGACGTCAGCATTAGCTCATCTGAAAGGCCAGCCTCTGTCTCTCCTCCTTAATATTCAGGCTCCCCCTTAAAGCCCACCGCTTTAACACAGAGTGACTGCCTGCATTTATGATTTGTTGGGACTCTTACTTGTTTATCTGCACTAGGTATCCAGGAAAGGCAGTATATTTCTGAATGGATAATGTTTCTAATGTGCCTCTAGGTTTTCTCTGGAGTTGCTGTGGAGGGTTTGTGGTCTGTTAGCACTGATGCTCAAGTGCTGTAGGTGCTTTTGTAACCCTCAGCCTTACATACACAGTGACAGTCATTTTTAGTTCCAGGAAGTATTTTTAAGGTGTAAAGCTTTAAGTTTTACGACTGCGCTGCGGGGAAGGGTGGTCCAGGCATTGGTTTGGGGTCGGGGTAGGGGGGAGTATGGGTGGGGTGCGGGGGTCACTGTATCACAAAGGAACACAGGACAAAGACCACACACACAAATACACTCTCACACATCACACAGCAGGCAAGGGGGCAGGGCCAACTCCCACTGCACTCTGCTTCCTCTGCATACAGGAGAGAGAGAGAGAGAGAGAGAGAGAGTGACTAATAGAGGAAGCGAGGGAGCCGTGGCCCACTTAATGGAGAAAGGTGGATCAGAACTAGGGCACTTCTCTCTTTCTCTCTGTGTCTCTCTCTCTCTCTATCCATCCATCTATCTCTCTGTCTATCTGCTGCCCTTTCCCTTGCTCTGTCCTCTTCCCCTCTCTTTTATTTTCTCTCTCTGGCTGTCTTTTTGTACTCTCTCTCTCTCCTTGTCTTCTCTCTCTCTCTCTCTCTCTCTCTCTATCTCTACCCTTCCTCGCTCTCTCACTTTCTTTTTCTTTTCTCTCTCCTTCTCCCCCTCCCCTCCTCCCTCTCTCTCTTTCTCTCTCTCTTGCTCTTCCCGAGTGGGGGCTTGAATAAGGAGGCAGGACTGATCGTGGGGTAGGGAGGAGGAGGAGGAGGGGTGTGTGTGTGTGTGTGTGTGTGTGAGAGAGCACAGCGAGCAGTCTGCATGCGTTCTCTGCTCCCTACGGCTCGGAGCTGCAGCCAGCTTGATTTCTCCTCCCCGCCGTCACTACCGTCCTCATCCTCAGCTCCGGGTGGGATCGTTTCTCAGGGATCCCGACGGAATGCCTGGTGAGTGTTGCATCTGAATGGGGGAGTACGTGGCGCGGAGCGGCGTCTCCGTTACCGTAGCAGCTTTTCTGGAATGCCATGTTTTCCCTGCGTGGTTGCGTGTGACGGCTCTAGGTTGCGTTCGGAAGCGGACGGTGAACAATGGGAAGCTAGCGCTAGTGGTCCTGGCAGCAGCTGACGGGCGGTGAATGGGTGAACGAATTAGGGCTATTAACTCCCCTCAGCATCCCCTGCGCTGTCCTTTGTGTGCTCGCAGAGGTGGAGCCCCATGCTGGGAGACGGATGCGGACCATGTCGTCCGGCCAGGCTCATCGTAACGCTGCTGCGCCGCGAGGCTGCTTAATGGGACGGGAGGGGGACGTGCTGTTGAATTGTGGCTTGAGCTTCACTTCATGAGGTGCTCCATCTCTGCTCCTCCATAACTGGGTGGTGGCACGTGCTGTTGGGAGCATCCCTGAATCTGGAAGTGGCGTTCACATGCGGCGAGCTGGTGCTGTCAGTCGACCGGGGCGTAAATTGTTGTGTGTGTGGACGTGTGGCTGTGTGAGCAGCCGAAGCAGCTTATTGTAAATATTAGCTGGAGAGCTTTGGAGAGCTCCAGGCTGGAACGCTATGTGGGGATAAACTCTGGCATCGTTTTCCGGTTCCTTTGCTATGAGATACCTATTTTTTAATGTCGTCTTCTTCTTCTTCTTCTTCAGATTTATTTTGGTTGCTGTTAAAATGAATTGAGTTCTTTTGAACACTTGTGAGGCAGAGCAACATCTGGATATGACATCACCTGAATGGCTCTTGCTTACGCTATAGTGGACGCTGCACAAATATAAATAAATGTAAAATATAACCAGGTTTTAAAATATTAATCAAAGTGGTGTGTATGATGTGGGTTTAATAGCTTTCATATATACCAATGTGTCATTTAGCAGTGTGTTGTCATTCAAGTTATTGGCATTAATAGAATAAATGTATTCTTTAGCTTTAGTATTTAAAAGTATATGGCGTAGATGTGAATAATCTGATTAGTTTGTGTAGTGAAACATATATATATAAAATCATTTGTATAATTATTAACAGTCTAATAGGGCGGTATGGTTATTTCGCTAGATCGAATTGGGTGTGCATGAGTACCTGGTTAATACTGACATCACTGTTCAAGTATGTTTTATCATAGAAAGTCATGGACAGTATATGTAGGCCAGTAGTTCAGTCAAACGCTGTGACTGGGCTGTAAAGTTAAACAATTTTTGTATCCGATAAATTATATTCTACCATGCTGCTACATAGTGTAAGGGTCTTAATGTGAGTGTGTTCACTGACCAGGATATGATGCCTTGTGGCCTGGCTATTCTGAATGGGCCTCAACTGGGCCTTCAATATCTTCCTAGATCTTTTCTTATATTTGTAATTGGTCCTCAGAAAAGGCCATAATCTTAAACCACAGAATTTCTCTCATCTTTGTGCTTTGAGTGTGCACAGATTCTGTTTTGATCTGAAAACAAACACCAAATACGAAAGCATTGGTGAATGTCAGAGTCCGGTTGCCGATTGAAGCCCAGCGTTACCGCTACAAACTAACATACTGGTCATCCACTTCAGCTAGCAATGTCTCATGAAAGACTTCTAGCCAACGCGGTTGTTTCCGCTGATCCCAGACCGGGCTGCTATCCCTCTAAAAAACTAAAGGCCTTTTAAAAACAATATTTAAAATCACTGACAAGACCTTCATAAACAGTTCATAGTGCTTGGCTCGGTAATGCATAGAAAAATGTTTGGGTTGTTGGTTTTTCCTTGTAAGTAGATAACGTGTTGAGCGTTACAGTCGTTCCCATTCATTTACAGAGCTTTATAACGGCTCTGTTATAGGCTATCACTAGCTGCCATGGCACCGGTTAGCTCTAGTGTTAGTTCTAGCTCTATTTCTAAAACAGAGTGCGCAAAAGATTCCCCATGACTATTATTTACTATGGGTGTGTGAGCTATGATGCCCTGAAGTCGGTATAAAGCAGTTATTAATTGTTGCTGTCCAAAGATAAACAAGTATCTCCAAAGTAATGACCTTACAGGAGAAGAGTCTGAAGCATTTCTATTGACCCATACATGGTGAATCTTTAACAGGAGGTAAAGGACAGCAACTGTGTTCAAATACCATAGAAACTAAAACAGATTTTTTTTTTTTTTGGACAGCAACAAAACATGTGTTCAGAGTTAAGCCACCACAGCATTAACCACCCAATTTGAAAAAAACTTGCATATCGTTGCTGTCCAATAAAAAACAAGTATCTCCAAAATTGCAACTTTACAGGAGAGACCAAAACCTGCTTTTCTTTTAATGGAAGTCAATGGAACCGGAATTTGTTCCAAGCTATTTTGGAGCATTTCTATTGGTCCATTTCTCATAAAATTATCACACAATGTAAACGACCACTGACCACTTCAAATGATGTAGACAACTCAAAATCAACAAAAATGGAGATGCATGATTTTCATTGGACAGCGACGATATAAAATAAGTCACGTTTGTGAGAAACTCTATGAAAAAACACTGATGTAGCTCAAGCGCACCATCAAGGGGCTCAACTAGGGCAAACTGTCTGGCATAGCTAATAGCGTCTTAGCTTAGCACTGTTTGCTAGGTTGGTCAGCCTGCCCTACTCGAGCCGCTTCATGCTGTCCTTGAGCTAAGCTAGTGAGGAAAAACAGAAGACTGGCAAGCTGTTCTACACATTATGGCACTCATGCAAGAGGCATTCGCAGTACGAAGGCGTAGCTGGCTGGTAAACTGTAAACTGTAAAAGGTGTAGTAACTCGAGATCGTGCGGGAGAACAAGTAATGCTAACGCACTCAGGTTTTTTTTTTAATCATATTATTATTTTGGCGAGTCATACTAGGTAACAACACACGTCTGCGCATTTTTAATACACAGTTTAGTGTTTATTTGCTGAATTGAACACATTGGGGATAAAATAAACCTAAAAAAAGCCTTTTATATACATTTTATGTTTTAAGTTACTTTAAACTCTGCAGCTAAATAGAAGTTGGGCACTAAAATGACATAAATGTGATGTTTGTCCAGCGTCGTCTAGAGGTCACTAATAGGCGGACCGCGGTCTGGGTCCGGACCCAGACGTTGTCCAACGCGGACCCAAAGCGATAAACTACTGAGAAGGATTTAATGTTGAAAGTGTTGATTTTAATCGCCGGAACTTTTCCTGTCTTTACGGTATACGGGCTTTGCTGCGTAGTAAACTCACAGACCAATCGCGTGCATTGTAAGATCACCAAAGTCGCTCCTCAGCCAATCAGATCTGAGCAGACTGATACAGCAATGCATGTGGCTGAATACAGTGAGTATCAGCAAACAGCAGAGCTAGCACACACAGCTAGCCCAAAATAAACAACCCAGAACACCTACAGACCAGATCTGACCGGTACGAACAGAACAGCAGCAACTATTCAAGATCTACATTTAATGATTACAGTTTTAGTTTAAAATAACAGAGTCTGTGTTTAATGACTTACTGCATTTATTTAATTAGCTTTTTTCATTTTAAATTAAAGGTCTAAATTTAATGATTGCAGTATTGGTGATATTTGTCTGATTTACTTTGTTTATTTGGTGTTAATTTAGTTTAAAATATTAAGCTGTTTCATATGAGCTCATTAAAAATGGTAATAAACCAGTTTAGACCATGTTTCATGACTTGCTTGCACTAATAACTACATGTAGCCCCGCCCACGCTCGGTATCGGCTATTGGCCGATCGCGCTGAAAGTGATCAGAATCGGCCTCAAAAATGCTCATGCTCAAAAATAGCATTGAATATAACACAAGTTATAAATTACGAGGGTCCTGAGGAAATCTCCTCTTAACTGGACCTTACTGAATTCTAATTAAATACCTCTGGTCTACACTTTTACATGCAGCAGCGTGCAGGGAAATACTTTTTGGGCTGAAAACTGTGGAGATTATGCGCATGTAATATATAGACACATAATTACACATGCCGCACATGCTACACATAAATCACCAGCGTGTGGTTCTTGTTGACGGCCCCCGGGCGCAGGCATAGGTTACGTTGGGCTAGTTGGGCGGAACGCCTGGCTGGCCATCATGGCTGTCCCTCTGGTGGCAGGTGGATTAAATTGGGTGGAAAGAAAGAAGCCCCGGCGAGGAAGACTCGGGCACTTGCTCTTTGTTAGCGTCTGCGGTGGCTCTTGTTGATCCTGCCCTCTCGCAGATCCGCTGTGCCACTCATGTGGACGTTGAGTCACTCCGGCTGCTCGAGGAGGCGCGATGGCAAGCGTCGGGGGCCGAATCTGAGCCCGTAAACAAGGAGGCTGGATCCCGTTCACTCCGGAAAAGCTTCGTCAGAGCAGAGTCTGGCTTTCTCCTAGCAGTTAAACACTCGCCAAGGTTAGCCGGGAGATGTCAGTGCATTTTAATGGCCTCCCTATAGGCGGCCTTTTCAGAGCCGTTCTTTCTTCGTGTCTCCTCTTTCTGCTTTTTTTTTTTTTTTTTTTTTTTTTTTTTTTTGCCAGTGCTTGAGTGGTTTTGTATTACAGAGTGCTGTTTTGATCAAGGGAGAAAAAGGCCGTTACAGCCAAGTAGAAATTAGCTGAGCCCCGTGCTATTAGGCCTTTAGCGCATTGTGGAGCGAGTCGGGTTCAGGCTGCCTATTAGATGGAAGTTCATGTCAGTCTAATAGTTAGATTTTCCAGCACGTGATGCTAATCCTTGACCCTTGACGCTCCGTTCCAGTCCTGGCTGACTGATTGCGGAAGGAATAATAGAAATGTTATTCAAAGAGTCGTCTAGCTGCGCTTTCTTCTCAAATGCTGCTTCGTGTACGGAATCAACATTCACAGCAACATTAGCTCTGACCCCACCCTCACCCCGGCTCGGGCTCCGGCGCTTTAAAACGTGCGTCTTTCTCCCAGAGCATTACCAAAATAAGCTGCTTTTGAAAAGAAAACGAAAAAAAGAGGCTTGTGAGCGTTAAGACTGACCCTGTCAATAGCTGTGGGATTACATAAGAGGCTGTCTATGAACTTGAGGAACACAGAAATGCTGAAATGCTGTAATAAGCTCGTTCTCGTGCGCTCCTGAGTAACCACTTCTTTATTAGTGAGCCGTTTGGTTCTGTTTTTCTTTTTTTTTTTTAAGGCACTTTCAATTAAACTGATGCTAAAAAGTTTGAAGGCCTTTGATGTTTGATGTGAAACTGCATGTTTAGTTGATTTCGTGAGTGAAAACGAGTAAACCATCAATTAAAGAGATCAAGAAATTAGTGCACTCGGCTGCTTTTAGTGCATATTAATTTTTAGGTGCATACAGCTGTTCAAGGCTGTTGCTGGATAGAGGGTTTGGGATACATGCTCAACGTTGGTTCACAATATCTCACCATTTTTTTGAGATAACACTTCGTCAAACACCTCCATCAACCACACTAGCAAGACAGTTTGAGTGTATTTCAGTGTGCACTGATTAGGGATGCTCCAGAGGTTTGGCCAATCAAAGCTGAATAAAGATGGAAAGAGCAAGTCAGCTGCAGGAGATGTAATAGTTAATACTGTAGTTAACAATACTTAAGACTAAACAAATCATTTGTATAATAATAAATGTAAGAAATAATGATTTTAAAATACTGCTGTTTGGCTCCATCCGGTTAGACACATTCAAACAGTTGGAGCTGCAGTAGATCAACAGTGAGGACGTTGGCCTGGAACACTTTCCCTGTTTCCGTACAGGACTAATGATTTATAATCACTGCTCATGTTGAGTATTTAGAGAATGTACAAGGCTTAGGACCTATTTGCCTACAGGTTTGATACAATAAATACTGGAATCTGTTGTCTTCAGTGACCAAGCGGTTGCTGCAGTCAAGGACTGTAATTGTTTAAGTTAGTATTTTTTATGTGGACTGTTTTTTTATTTATTGATTAGTTTCCTCCTTATTAAAAAATAAGTGGCTTTGCTTTATTAACTTTACTTTTACATTTAGTCACATAAACACACACACACACACACACATCTTTCGGCTTTTCCCCTTCTACAGGGGGGTGCCATAGCGAGTCAACTCTAGCCACGCTAGATTTGGCAAAGTGTTTTATGTTGGATGCCCTTCATGATACAACCCTCGCCATGTACCTGGGCTTGGGACTACGCACACCCATGCACACACTGACACCTACGGGCAACTGAGAGTGAGCGATCAACCCAACATGCAGGTGTTTGGACTGTGAGAGGAAACCGGAGTACCTGGAGGAAACCCACTCAAGCACAGGGAGAACATACACATTAAACCACCAGTTCACAAGCACATACACTACCGCTCAAAAGTTTAGGATCACTTTAGAATTTCATTTCATGCAATTTCCATGCAACTCACAAACAATATTGTCAATTTCACAATTAATGTAAGTGTATCAGATGATTTTTAAAGAATAGAAATGTTTGTATTAAAGCCTATTTTTGTATTGTATTTTGCATATAGTCCTATTATCAGTAATTCTCAGTCCTCTGTCTAAATCTCCTGGTACGGCCGCCAATCCAAGTTAAGGATGTTATTGGGCTAATTGGTTGTTAGGACACTCTTGCTCAATTGTGATGCACAGCTGAAAAACATTCTACTAATAAGTGAGTATAAAAGGGAACAACATTCTAGGTTAGTTTAGTATCTGAAGCATCAGCAGTTGATGGCTTGCTGACCGACTCACAATGACCAGAAAGAAACAACTTTCTTTAGAGACCCGTCAGTCCATTGTTGTGTTAAGGAAGAAGATACTCCATTGAAAACAAGAACATTTCACTGTGATCCCAAACTTTTGAGCGGGAGTGTATATAAATTGGCAAATGTTAAAAAATACCCTTGTTTTAATTTAATTCTTGAATTTCGGTTTTGATTTTGAGCCGATGTTTTAATTTCAGTGATTACGGCTTGCAGCAGACGGTGATACCTGTTGTCCTTAAGCTTGTAGCTCCAGCTCAGAACTAAAGAAACCAAGTTCAGACGAGAGATATCTTAGTTGACAGACTGCCAGCTAAAATAATTACAAGTTAAGTTCTTAGCGTTCAGGTCTTATGTATTCGTACAATATACAAAGCTTCTCTGCTGATCTGGCTTAGTTAGTGACACATGACTCGAGTGCTTGGCCCCTGCTTGCTCCAGTTTTGAATGGCGCTTCTCTTTAAGACGTGCCTGCATTGCTGGTTTCCTGACACGCAGGCTTGCTTGGCAGTCATTTCCTATTTGGAGCAGAGATCTCAGGGGAGGCCCACTTCCTCCCGGCAAGTGTGGGAACCGTGTTGGAGGCGGAGTGGACTGCACAGTGGTCTGTCAGACTGGGACCTGGGACACGTACTCGGAGCAAAGAGCGGCCTGCAGAGCCCGACGCGGGTTTAATTACACAGCCACCAGCTCTGCTTTCCAACGCTGCTTCACATCAGATCTCCATACCGTGTTGTTCTTCTGTAGAATGGATATGTCACTCAGCTCTTTAGCTTAAGTAGCGGCGGAGCTTTGCCTCCCGGTGAACGATCTGGAACAGTAGGTGTAGGAAAGGCAGTTGAGCGACGCTTGATGTGACAGGTTCCTTGTTGTCTTGATCATGTTTTCAGTCCTGCAGTGTTTACGTGAACCCGCAGGGCACAGTGAAAGCACGTTCGCTCGAACCTCTGCAGCAAAAATAGGAATCTGACACACAAATGACCCGCACGCTTCTTACTCTGAAATAGAGCGCCGTGTTTTTAAATAGAAGTGCTTGGAAATGCATGAAGGGTGTGTTCAAGACACAACCGATTGTTCCCCTGGGTGCTTTGAGGCAGCTGACTGCCCTGAAAGCACCAGCCAGAGGACCGAGCAGCGCTTGAGCTCGACCTTCTAGCACCAACGTCTCGCTGAAGCAGGAGAAGCAGGAAAGAAGCGGATCGTTCTGCTCTCTTATCGAACTGATCCTTCACTGTCAGCTTTGAGGTTCAGTAGGATCATGCCTCATCGCTATGCTAAGCAGTAAGTACTGGAAACGCGCACAGTGCTTATCTTGATGGCTGCAGTTCTGGCAAAACATGTGGGTCTAGTTAACAGTAGAGCTCTCCGTCTACAATTGTGGCTGTTTTGAAACGTGGAATGCCAGATTGCGGTTCTAGATTATAATTTGTATTAGATTGCTAATTTAATTTCCGTATCTTTTTTTATGTATCGCTAACAGAAATTCGGCCACATGCATATATCGATGGTTATGTGTTTGGATTGTTTTGCTAGAAGATCTCGTTGATAAACCACTGTAACTTCCACAGTAGCTGTACAATTCGGTTTCCACCTGTTTCGGAGGCAGTTAAGCTGCACATTGTATCCTTTTCAGGTCTATTGATTGATTGCATTTCAGTTGAAACCTGTAACGTTTGCAAAAGTATGAGTAAACTGGATTTCTGAAAGTCTTCGGATTGTGTTTAAAAGCTGGGGTTATTGTGGCAGTTGTGTAATAATAATTTGGAGTGAAGAAAGCTGGAGATTTACTGCTGTCTGTTTTGTCAGCAGAAAGGCATGAATTGTCTCCACAATTGCGTTTCCTTTCACCCATCATTGCTCACTAGCAACCCAATGTGATCCTAAACTTTTGAGCGTGAGTGTATATAAATTGGCAAATGTAAAAAAAAATACCTTTGTTTCAATTTAATTCTTGAATTTTGGTTTTAATTTAGAGCCAGTGTTTTAATTTAAGTAATTTCGGCTTGCAGCGTACGGTGATACCTGGTGGCCATAAGCATGTAGCTCCAGCTCAGAACTAAAGAAGCAAACTTCAGATGAAAGATATCTTAGTTGACAGACTAAGATAGATAAACCTCTCGTAGATAAACAGAGGTTAGATCGGTTTCCACCTGTTTTGGAAGCAGTTGAGCCACACATTGTATCCTTTTCAGGTCTATTGATTGTTTGTATTTCATTTGAAACCTGCAATGTTTGCAAAACTATAAGCAAACTGGATTTCTGAAAGTCTTCGGATTGTGTTTAAAAGCTGTGCTTATTGTGGCAGTTGTGTAATAATAGTTTGGTGTGAAGAAAGCTGGAGTTTTACTGCTGTCTGTTTTGTCAGCAGAGCTGTCTTTGCAGAAAGGCATGAATTATCTCCACAATTGTGTTTCCTTTCACCCGTCATTGCTCACTAGCAACCCAATGCAGAGAGACAGCGCCTTGCAAAAAGAGAGCCATAATTTTTTTTGTTATCAGGTGTATATATTAGTATATCATTATTTTAGTGTTAATAAAAAAACATTTAATATCGGGATGTTATGTTTTGTGATACTGTATCCATTCTCAAAGACTCAGTATCAATCAGATTCCTGGCAGACTTGTGAATTGTGTGTGTTGTGTTCAAACCTCAGACCACTAGATGGCAGTGTTGTAATCCATTTTCAACTCCACTCCAACATTAACAAGCAGCACAAGGGCGCAGTGCTATTGTAAGCATTGATAAACCTGTTCATACAGTGGTGTGTTTTAATAGTAGGATTTGGAAAATCTCAATATATCACTTTGCTTGCAGTATCACAGTATTTCACGATATATTGAATCGTTACCGCTGTATCACGATATGTATTGTATCGCCAGGTTCTTATTTATATATATATATATATATATATATATATATATATATATATATATATATATATAAACATATAAACATAGCTCAGCGGGGCTGCAGAAAGAAGCTCAGGAATTGCAAGAATATATATATTATTATTATTATTTATTTATTTTTTTTATAGGCAGATGCCTTTAATACGCATGGCTATTTTGAAGTATCTTTTTTGTGAGTTTTTGAATCTCGGCCTCGACCTTTTAAAACACTTGACATACCAAAACTCTGATATCAGTGTTGTTGTCATGGCTTGTAATGTCAAGAATGTGCACCGCTTTGTGCGTTGGTGGACGTAGGACTTGTTACATATTTACACATACCTGTACTGTTACTCTATATTAAAGAACCAAGGCATCAGAATAAGATACAGAGGTCACCCTCACTATATCCACACAACACTGACCGCGGCAGGACATCACTTTAGCATACACAACACATAAATACAGTAGAGTTTGAGATCCTAACTTGTGATTATTAAAAATCAGAAAACGTTTTAGGGGTATGTATTTCCCTTCACATGTGAATGGAGATTTATTTATTTATTTATTTATTTATTGTTTTTAATGAATGAGAAAACAGTGTATAAATACAATACCAGTATATGTGCTGTTAGCTATTTCTGCATTTATATAACTTGTGTGTTGTGTATGTGTTTCTTTCTCTTCTTTTGTTTGCGTTTCTTGTTTTTCTTTTGGTTTTTTTTCCTCCATCACAGAACCTTTAATAAAACAGTGCACTGTACATCCGTGCCTGCTGTGGCCGTAGGCGTGTCTAAATCACGGTCACACTGACATCCCCCCGTGAATCACGGCCCATACGCCAGCGCGTCTCTAGAAAAACGGCTCTGCGCTGCAGTGGCCTGCTGTTGGTGACCTTTTCAGAAGGAGAGGGTCATACGTTATCTGGGTTTGTCCTGGCCTTGACGTGTCGCGCTCTCAGCTGATGAAGGGTGCTGTAGTCAGTATATTCTGCAGCAGGAGAGAGCCGGGTCTGCGTAGTATTGTGATCTTTGTTGTTAGTATGTTATTGGTGTTTGCTGTACTGATGCTGTTCAAGGCTGCAGTATGCAAATTAGGCTCTAATCATAGAATTTGCGTATATCATGTGCTGTGGGTATTTCCACCTGGAAACTAGTCGTCTCAATTGCACACAGTGCTACCAGGCTGGGAAGATGAAGGCCAGCATGTGTTCACATGAGTCACGTGAAACCAGCCACCGCATCTTTTCAAACTTAATCCAGCATCAGACAGCTCAGCATCCTTAGGGGAAGTTTGCATTGGCTAGCATTGCACTAAGTGAATGGGGGAAGGGTGGGCCATCCCACCTGCATAGACAACGAGGACGGTTATGTTCTCCTGCATTGCCAGGCATGAATGGGTGTGAGCTTTCAACCCACTGGCAATAGAGCTGGCGCTTAGACATCTGTTTTTTTAGGTGTTATTCATCATCATAGCTAACATAGAGGAGGTCAGGACTGCATAATACACAATGATAATCAAATGTAATTCAAATCATTAAGCAGCTCAGCATCCTTGGAGGAGAACACTAACTGCCAATTCCATTTTCATTGGCTAGCTTTGTACTGAGTGATGGGTAGGGCTGTGCATTGGCAAGAACCTGGCGATACAATACATATTGTGATACAGCGGTCACGATACAATATATCATGATATACTGTGATATTGCGATTATATACAAACACATCACTATATGAACAGGTTTGCCAATGATTACAACAGCATTGCGCCCTTGTGCTGCTTGTTAATGTTGGAGTGGAGCTGAAAATGGATTATAACCCTGATATCTAGTGGTCAGAGGTTTAAACACAACATACAATGATTCATTAATAATCGATACTGTGTTTTTGAGAATCGATACAGTATCACTAAACTTAATATTGTGATATTCGATATTTCAATATTTTCTAACACCCCTAGTGAAAAGGGGAGAAGAAGAGCTTGGGCATCCTACCCACCAAGAGAACGAGAAGAGTTATGATTAGTATAGTATACTGAGATTAGTAAAACAACATGGCAATATCGACTCTAAACCTCTTAAGGTTATTATACTGCAGGCTGTATCCTCTACGTAGCCACTATTCGTAGGTCACTATGCTGTCACTTGCTATGCCATTTCGTCTGCAGCCTGAGAAAGAACCCCGATACCAAATGGCCGCGAGCTACGCGCTTACAGACGGGTCTGTGTTGATGGAAGGACTCATTATTTGGGATCAGCGCAGATTTACAGGTGTACAGAACGTCGCTGTCTGGCTGTGTTACAGTAGCGTTCATTTCCTCTGAGTCAGCATGTATTCCGCTCTCATGTGAAGACAGATGAGTGTCTAGGCTTGTGTGCAGTTTCCCAAGCGCTTTGACAGGATCACTGGAAAAAGGCTGGATTTGTAATATCACCTGACTGTCTGTCACGAGTTGTTTATCCATCACTCAGATCCACTGAGAAGCATTGAGAAATCACTCAGTGTTAAAGAGCCCGTATCCCCAGCTTTCCACTGGACTGTGCAGATTTAGCAAAAACAGGTAGAATTAAAGGCTAATGGGAAAATGACAAACACATACAGATTCTAAGTTATTGAAATTATTAAAAGTCAAAAAACATTACATTTTTTACAAAGAAGATGGACTTACTGCAATGCAATGTTGTCACTGGCTGCAGTAATTGGATGTACAGTGGACCCCCCCGTGCCGAAACGGCCCAAAGTCCCCTAAATATCCAGAAAGTGGACTAAACCTGTCAACTTTAAACAAACACATTGGACAAGACCATCCTCTCACTCAGTCATCTGTAGAGATCATTTTACGTCTGAAGATTATCACAACTATGGGACGTAGGCTTACACGACGACTGGATCTTAAGATGCTGTTCCAACAATATGGGCGTGTAAGGAAACCAGTGAGAGGAGTTCAAGAGCCTCCGTGTACGTGGTGGTAAACCAGCTAAGCACAATTACTTGGTACACTCAGGATGAGCTGCTGTTGTGGGGGTGGTTTGACTAAAAGTATTAGGACTAAGTGATATGGTGGTCTGTTTCTACATTCCTGTTTCTACATTCTACAAACTGTGAGGCTGAAAGACCCCAATACCGTTCACTCGACCACTGCACATTGTACACTTTATATTATTTATTCTGATATCGCTGCTATGGACAATATCATCATATCACTAAGTCACTTTAAATAGATATAGATATATCTACTTAGAACCTGCCTATGCAACATTTTTCACAGATGTCCCCCTGTATATCCTATGTTTATATCTTGTGTATTGTATAGTCCTTTATATATTTCAGTTATAACTATATGTATATTTTTAGCTTATTTTTACTTTAATATTGTCTATTTATTGTATGTTTGTACTGTTTTATATATATATAATGCTGCCCTGCTGTAGAGTTTTATCTGAGCCTCACCCCAAGCATTTCAATGCATGTTATGTCCTGACATGATGTGCAAATGACAAATAAACTTGAAACTTGAACTTGAAACATTACAGCTCTTTCAAATTTAAATTCAGAAATATCACTAGAATCTGAAGAAGCAGCTCTGGAACATTCTCAGTCCCAGTCAGTCATGATGCTGTTGTACCGCGCCACTGTTCACTGTTGTCCACCAGTGACGTCACACGGTAGTGTTCAGGAATTTCCGTAGCGAGTCAGATTTTTCCCTCAATTTAATTAAAATTGTCTATTTTGAAGCAAATTAAGCAGCGAATTTAGTTTTAAGTCATGTTTATATATTTTCAGTAACAATGTGAAATCACCAGGGGTGTCTATAAGTGGTGCTTAGCCTTTAAATGTATCATTTACAATGTAACAAGGTTTTGTTACTGTACATTTAAGAACATTTATTTAAATGAAATCTTAAATAATAGTCGTTGTAAAAAAAAAAATCACATCTTGTTCTGATTGGCTGCCTGGCTCTGTGCTTCATGCAAGGACTTTATAACATCAGCATAAATGAGTGAATATACATGTAATTTGTTTTTGGTGACATTGCAAAGTTGTCATATACAGTACAGTGTCAGTACAGTGCAAAAGTCAGAGACCACCCATCATGTCCAGTTAGATTGGCTATTAAGTGCAAGCTTTAGGTGAAAGAAAGCATAAAGAATCAGCTGCACAGTTTTGAGTATGTGTGTTTGCGTGCAGACTTGCTTTCAGTATTATAAAAACTTCTACATGCATATTTTTCCAAAGTATCTCCAAAGTTGATTGATTTTTCAGTTAAATGAATGTTTCCTGTTGTTTCTTTGTTCTGACACGGAATTAAATAACCTGTATTTAGCTTGTGTTAGTGCTGTTTGAGGTCTGTGGGGCACGTGAGCTAGCCTCAGCCTTCCGGACTGCTTTGATAAATTAATTAAAAATCAACGTACGACGTACGATTAGCCACATGTGTTTACACACAGCGGAATTTGACCTCCGCATTTAACCCATCCGTGCAGTGAAACACCCACATATACACACACTAGTGAACATACACACTAGGGGGCGGTGAGCACACGTGCCCGGAGCGGTGGGCAGCCCTTATCCACGGCGCCCGGGGAGCAGTTGGGGTTAGGTGCCTTGCCCAAAGGCACTACAGTCATGACTTGCCGGTCCCAGGGATCGAACCGGCGACCTTCCGGTCACAAGACCGGATCCCTAACCTTCAGCCCACGACTGCCCTGATGCAAAAGATATTCGAAACCTGCTCTAATTCGTTGATTGTTTCAGTCAAGGACGATCACAGCTGCAGAGCTCTGCTTGAGCGAAACCGAACTCAGCACGTTCTGAAAGATTCTTTCTTTTTTTTTCTTTTTTTTTCCTGGGACAGTTTTGACCTGGGGCGAAATTTCATAATCCATAATTTGATCCGCTAAGATTAATTTCAGTTCAGTGGCCTTGCCTGGGCTATTTAAGGCTTTGAGGCGGTTTAATTTTCATTGCCTGCTATCACATCTCAATATCTGAAGGCTTGTGGTGGAATTAAAATCTATTCTGTTGGACTCGTTTTTTTCCTCCGCCTTGTCTCCGGGTTGCGTTGCGCGCTAATTGGGCAGATGAGCTCGCAGCTGTACTGAGGTCAGCGCTCTCTTACCTGAGGGTATAACCAGGGCCTTATTCCCCTCAGGCTGGAAGTCGGCCATCTTTAATTCATGACCTGGGAGGAGTGAGTCAATATGGTTCACCCCTCTCCCCCCACCTTCACACCCCAGCAGCTGCTCATGGCGTACTCCACACATTGATTGGACGCGGAATGCACAACCTACCAGTTTTTAATCTTGGGTGCTAATGCCGGAGTGCGCAGTGGGGAGATCAGGTGATGTTTTTAAACTGGTTACTTTGGGCTGCAAACACCCTATTAATGGAATTCACTTACTGCAAATGTGACAACCAAGTGTTGAGCTCCGAAAGTCAGGTCAAGTAATGTAGTAATGTAATGACTAGCTATGCAGGTATGTAGCCTAAAACCATAGTCTGCCTTTTACCTGCTTGTAAAATAAATAGCTGTTGTATTCTGCTTGTGTTGTTACTCCTGTCCTTTACTGCAGCTACAGATATTACAGTTACATATGGATATTAGACTTATATATGGATATTCCTGTTACAGACGGATATTCCTGTTACAGACGGATATTAGTTACATATGGATATTACTGTTACATATGGATATTACAGTTACATACGGATATTAGTTACATATGGATATTACTGTTACACACAGATATTACAGTTACATATGGATATTAGACTTATATATGGATATTCCTGTTACAGACGGATATTCCTGTTACAGACGGATATTAGTTACATATGGATATTACTGTTACATATGGATATTACAGTTACATACGGATATTAGTTACATATGGATATTACTGTTACATATGGATATTACAGTTACATACGGATATTAGTTACATATGGATATTACTGTTACACACAGATATTACAGTTACATACGAATATTACAGTTACATATGGATATTCCTGTTACACACTGATATTACTGTTACACTAATATTACTGGTACACACAGAAATTACAGTTACATACGAATATTACAGTTACATATTGGTATTACTGTTACACACTAATATTACTAATACACACAGATATTACTGTTACACTGATATTACTGGTACACACAGATATTACAGTTACATACGAATATTACAGTTACATATGGATATTACTGTTACACACTGATATTACTGTTACACTAATATTACTGGTACACACAGAAATTACAGTTACATACGAATATTACAGTTACATATGGATATTACTGTTACACACTGATATTACTGTTACACTAATATTACTGTTACTCACAGCTATTACAGTTACATATGAATATTACAGTTACATACGAATATTACAGTTACATAGGTAATATTCTGCACCATGTCTTCTTACGTACCCACGTCTCATCCAGAGAGCTGAAATAATAATAATAATCTTTTGGTAAATAGTCTTTCGAGACCTCTGTTTAGCCGCCTCTCATGTTTTGTACCGTCCTCAAGTAATTTCATATCATCAGTATAAAAAAGTCCCCTGAAAGAGCATTTACAATTTTTTATTTAATTTTAAGGTGAAGAGGTTTTAACGCTGCCACCTGCGCACTGCCGCCATCCATAGTAGGAAGTGGTCATAATAATGTGACTCGACTGTGTATAACTACAATACAGTACATCCTCCATAAGTTGCAGCGCTGTATTGTAATGTGCCCCATGTAGGAGCTTTGTATTTGGAATAAAAGATTCTAATACTCCAGCTTGTATGAAGCTTTGCAGATCTCGCTGCTTTTGTGCAGGTAATTGCCGTGATGTCTGCAGGTCATTTCTGTATCCTAAGGCTATTTTTACTCCAACACTATTATGAAGCTTAGCCGCGGGGTCCGCCACCTGAAAGGCCAGCCATGTATTTGCCTCCACAGCCCATCCAGTCCAAGCAGCATTGTCCTTTGAAAGTTCAGTGCAATTTCCTGAAACCATTGGTAAAAAAAACAAAAAATCTTGTTTATGTTGCTATCTCCTGACTCCGAAGTGTAATCTTTAAAGGGCAGAACAGATTTTAAAGATATGAAAAGTTTTTGAGGCATTAGGTCATGTTGCCCTGCACAACGTCTGGATGTCTTGAATTGAACTTCTAGAATGAGTTGTAATATTCAAGTTCAACTTTAGTAAATAATATAATAAGACTGGTAGTTGTAGTACAATAAGAGTACAGTTTGTAGTGCTTAAGTAGCTGGACTTGCTCAGGGGGGGGCTCTCAGGGTGCTGTAGGCCTTTAGGACAGACATAATGATTTTTGTGTGCAGTGTTCGTTTTAATTGTAAAACTGTTA
Organism: Megaleporinus macrocephalus; assembly: GCA_021613375.1. Lineage (NCBI taxonomy): Eukaryota > Metazoa > Chordata > Actinopteri > Characiformes > Anostomidae > Megaleporinus > Megaleporinus macrocephalus. Next base: position 38,111,475 of record CM038710.1, on the reverse strand, counting down.
CAAGGTGTGACATATTGTTGGTCCACCAGTGGTTAAACAGAATTCTAGACAAAACCCAACTTTCCATTGCAATTTATTTACTTATCTTTCTTTCATTATCTACTGTATATATCCACTGTATCCACTGTTTGTTTTATTTTTTCTACATTTTAAATGCATAAAAAAACATTAAAAAGAAATTAAAGTTAATTAAAATCTGATTTTGTCAATTTGACGGAACTTAAGAAACATTTTACTTCTAGTAATTTAAAAGGTAAAATTTCAGTTTTGTATGCAATTTTGACTAATATGGATTCATCCTGTTATGATACACTTAGGTTAACCTGGGAAAAAGATCTTGGTTTGTTAAAGAGGATTGGTCCAACACTTGTAACAGGATCTTCCCTAAATGTACCTCGGTTAATGTCCATAAGCAAAATTTTAAATTTATTCATAGGATGTATTTTACTCCAGTCTGTTTGCAGAAAATATCTTAGAATATGTCTAATATGTGTTTTAAGTGCTCTCTGGAAGTAGGCACTGTAATGCATGTGTTCTGGTCTTGTGACAAATTACAGAATTACTGGAAAGGGATTCATCATGTCATACAGGAAATAATTAACACACAAATTTTAATATCTCTCCAGCTGTGTATCTGTTAAATTCTAAAAATATATCATCAGATGATCACACTAATATTCTTTGAAGCATACTAATTCATTTCGGCAAAAAATGCATCTTGTTATTATGGTCAAGGTCGGAGGTCCCAACCACAAACATGTGATTAGGTCAGATTTCCAACTGGTTACCTTTGAAGAAATTAACATACGACGTACATCATAATCCAGAAAAATGTAATTGAATATGGTCCCCTTTACAATCTTATTAGGAAAATATTCTGTTATATCATTCTTTTCACTTTAAATTGTTTAAAATGCTCATGTTCACATATTTAATAATTTTTTTGTGTGTCTGGATTTTTATTGACTTGTGTATGTATTTTCCACTTTGCTGGTATTTTTCATGTTTTCAGGAACTCAAATGCCCTACATGTGTGCTACAGCAGGGGAGACCCTGTCTCCCAACAAATTTTTGTTCTTTAAAAGTTAATAAAAACAGATAATTACAAAAAAAATTAAAAACTGATTTTGCATGCAGGTCAGTAATCTAGATGTTATAAGAGTGGGCAAGCGAGGTGCTGACTTTATCAAGCCAGCTGACCAATACATGCTGACTATCTTGGAAATTTTCCTGAAAATCCCTGATAGCTTAATGCTAATGTGCTACTACATTCCCAAAGGGGAGCTGGCAGAAATAAGCATTGTCGTAAAGGTGATTCTTATTTATTTATTTTTATTTTTATTTTTTTGGTTGAGTTGTTTCAACATTTATAGCCTAAACTGAAGGTGTAGTTCCAATAGCTCAATGCTTTTGTAGCGTTTTTACAGTTATACAATGTCACTTGGGTAAACAGGAGCGTTAGCTTGTTTTGTTCAGCATTTCAGCGTCTTCATAAACCTCAGAACAGCCAGTAACACTGGGGGGAAAGTCTATACAGGGCAAAACGTATTATCTTTAAAAGGCTTTTGTTCAGCGCAGGTAGCAGTAGCAGCTAAACAAATAAATAAGTGTATGTACATATATTTTTTCATAAGGACAACCAGCCTCAGAGCTCAATGGATTTAAATGAAATGTGGCAGGTAAGAGAATGCTATGAGGAACACAGATATATTGTTTCTTTCAAGATATTAGAGAAAACGTTATTTCTGCAGTATAAGGGTTAGAAATCTATAGCAGTGTTTAAACTCTCCATGGCTGGCAGGGAGTTGAGTAGGAACAGCCAAATATACCTGACTAAGCACCTGTTGATGCGTTCACACCCACAGTGGAAAGTTCTGAAGATGTAATTATAAGGTGATTTGCTCCTCATACGGATCGACCGTGTATTACATTCTGCCGCTATAACTCTTTATGGCTGGAGCGTTTTGGCCGTGCTCCCAAAATTGTATTGATGTATTAAGCTGAGTGCTTTCCAGACTGTAGTCTAATACACTGATAGTCCTGCTAACCATCCTGGCAGCTCACATTTGTGCTGACCGAGGCGGTGGTACAGCAAGTACTGTGTGTGGAAGAACAATCAGCCAGTCATAATGTAGGAGTCCGCAAATTTTAATGAAATAATTGTTGCTGAGATGTAAACTGAGTTATTTAGAGAAATTCAATCGTAACAAGAAACCATGAAGTCCCAACACTTTATTTACTGTGAGCAAGCCAGAGGCAATGTGGCAAGAACAACTCCCTCAAAACTAGAGGAAGAAACCTTGGAAGGAACCAGACTCACAGCAGAGACCCACCCTCCTCTGGTCAGACAGTATTTACAGTTTATTAGACTAAAGCTGAGTCTGAGGGTAAAAGCTTTAAAAACTGCACAGGTGCTACATCAGGTGGATGATAGAGTGATGCAGTCAAGGATGGAGCAAATGGCACGAATGGAGAGGAGAACTGGTTGATGCTAGGTGACAGGGGGGCCCTGGTGGTCAGTCATTTACAGTATTTGGCAGGACAGGTGAGCGGTTATTACCTCGGAAAGAGAAAAGAGACAGAGTTAGTTCTGGTTTGGGTTAGTACAGAGACAGAGTTGGTTCTGGTTTGGGTTAGTACAGAGACAGAGTTAGTTCTGGTTTGGGTTAATATAGAGACAGAGTTAGTTCTGGTTTGGGTTAATACAGAGACAGAGTTAGTTCTGGTTTGAACAAGTACAGAGACAGAGTTAGTTCTGGTTTGGGTTAGTACAGAGACAGAGTTAGTTCTGGTTTGAACAAGTACAGAGACAGAGTTAGTTCTGGTTTGAACAAGTACAGAGACAGAGTTAGTTCTGGTTTGGGTTAGTACAGAGACAGAGTTAGGTCTGGTTTGGGTTAGTACAGAGACAGAGTTAGTTCTGGTTTGGGTTAGTACAGAGACAGCGTTAGTTCTGGTTTGGGTTAGTACAGAGACAGAGTTAGTTCTGGTTTGGGTTAGTACAGAGACCGAGTTAGTTCTGGTTTAGGTTAGTACAGAGACAGAGTTAGTTCTGGTTTGGGTTAGTACAGAAACAGAGTTAGTTCTGGTTTGGGTTAATACAGAGACAGTTAGTTCTGGTTTAGGTTAGTACAGAGACAGCGTTAGTTCTGGTTTGGGTTAGTACAGAGACAGAGTTAGGTCTGGTTTGGGTTAGTACAGAGACAGAGTTAGTTCTGGTTTATGTTAGTACAGAGACAGAGTTAGGTCTGGTTTGGGTTAGTACAGAGACAGAGTTAGGTCTGGTTTGGATTAATATAGAGACAGAGTTAGTTCTGGTTTGGGTTAATACAGAGACGGCGTTAGTTCTGGTTTGGGTTAGTACAGAGACGGCGTTAGTTCTGGTTTATGTTAGTACAGAGACAGAGTTAGTTCTGGTTTAGGTTAGTACAGAGACAGAGTTAGTTCTGGTTTGGGTTAGTACAGAGACAGAGTTAGTTCTGGTTTGGGTTAATACAGAGACAGAGTTAGTTCTGGTTTGGGTTAGTACAGAGACAGAGTTAGTTCTGGTTTAGGTTAGTACAGAGACAGAGTTAGTTCTGGTTTGGGTTAGTACAGAGACAGAGTTAGTTCTGGTTTAGGTTAGTACAGAGACAGAGTTAGTTCTGGTTTGGGTTAGTACAGAGAAAGAGTTAGTTCTGGTTTGGGTTAGTACAGAGACAGAGTTAGTTCTGGTTTGGGTTAGTACAGAGACAGAGTTAGTTCTGGTTTGAGTTAGTACAGAGACAGAGTTAGTTCTGGTTTGAGTTAGTATAGAGACAGAGTTAGTTCTGGTTTGGGTTAGTACAGAGACAGAGTTAGTTCTGGTTTGAGTTAGTACAGAGACAGAGTTAGTTCTGGTTTGAGTTAGTATAGAGACAGAGTTAGTTCTGGTTTGGGTTAGTACAGAGACAGAGTTAGTTCTGGTTTGAGTTAGTACAGAGACAGAGTTAGTTCTGGTTTGAGTTAGTATAGAGACAGAGTTAGTTCTGGTTTGGGTTAGTACAGAGACAGAGTTAGTTCTGGTTTGGGTTAGTACAGAGACAGAGTTAGTTCTGGTTTAGGTTAGTACAAAGACAGAGTTAGTTCTGGTTTGGGTTAGTACAGAGACAGCGTTAGTTCTGGTTTGGGTTAGTACAGAGACAGAGTTAGTTCTGGTTTAGGTTAGTACAGAGACAGAGTTAGTTCTGGTTTGGGTTAGTACAGAGACAGAGTTAGTTCTGGTTTGGGTTAGTACAGAGACAGAGTTAGTTCTGGTTTGAACAAGTACAGAGACAGAGTTAGTTCTGGTTTGGGTTAGTACAGAGACAGAGTTAGTTCTGGTTTGAACAAGTACAGAGACAGAGTTAGTTCTGGTTTGAACAAGTACAGAGACAGAGTTAGTTCTGGTTTGGGTTAGTACAGAGACAGAGTTAGGTCTGGTTTGGGTTAGTACAGAGACAGAGTTAGTTCTGGTTTGGGTTAGTACAGAGACAGCGTTAGTTCTGGTTTGGGTTAGTACAGAGACAGAGTTAGTTCTGGTTTGGGTTAGTACAGAGACCGAGTTAGTTCTGGTTTAGGTTAGTACAGAGACAGAGTTAGTTCTGGTTTGGGTTAGTACAGAAACAGAGTTAGTTCTGGTTTGGGTTAATACAGAGACAGTTAGTTCTGGTTTAGGTTAGTACAGAGACAGCGTTAGTTCTGGTTTGGGTTAGTACAGAGACAGAGTTAGGTCTGGTTTGGGTTAGTACAGAGACAGAGTTAGTTCTGGTTTATGTTAGTACAGAGACAGAGTTAGGTCTGGTTTGGGTTAGTACAGAGACAGAGTTAGGTCTGGTTTGGATTAATATAGAGACAGAGTTAGTTCTGGTTTGGGTTAATACAGAGACGGCGTTAGTTCTGGTTTGGGTTAGTACAGAGACGGCGTTAGTTCTGGTTTATGTTAGTACAGAGACAGAGTTAGTTCTGGTTTAGGTTAGTACAGAGACAGAGTTAGTTCTGGTTTGGGTTAGTACAGAGACAGAGTTAGTTCTGGTTTGGGTTAATACAGAGACAGAGTTAGTTCTGGTTTGGGTTAGTACAGAGACAGAGTTAGTTCTGGTTTAGGTTAGTACAGAGACAGAGTTAGTTCTGGTTTGGGTTAGTACAGAGACAGAGTTAGTTCTGGTTTAGGTTAGTACAGAGACAGAGTTAGTTCTGGTTTGGGTTAGTACAGAGAAAGAGTTAGTTCTGGTTTGGGTTAGTACAGAGACAGAGTTAGTTCTGGTTTGAGTTAGTACAGAGACAGAGTTAGTTCTGGTTTGAGTTAGTACAGAGACAGAGTTAGTTCTGGTTTGAGTTAGTATAGAGACAGAGTTAGTTCTGGTTTGGGTTAGTACAGAGACAGAGTTAGTTCTGGTTTGAGTTAGTACAGAGACAGAGTTAGTTCTGGTTTGAGTTAGTATAGAGACAGAGTTAGTTCTGGTTTGGGTTAGTACAGAGACAGAGTTAGTTCTGGTTTGAGTTAGTACAGAGACAGAGTTAGTTCTGGTTTGAGTTAGTATAGAGACAGAGTTAGTTCTGGTTTGGGTTAGTACAGAGACAGAGTTAGTTCTGGTTTGGGTTAGTACAGAGACAGAGTTAGTTCTGGTTTAGGTTAGTACAAAGACAGAGTTAGTTCTGGTTTGGGTTAGTACAGAGACAGCGTTAGTTCTGGTTTGGGTTAGTACAGAGACAGAGTTAGTTCTGGTTTAGGTTAGTACAGAGACAGAGTTAGTTCTGGTTTGGGTTAGTACAGAGACAGAGTTAGTTCTGGTTTGGGTTAGTACAGAGACAGAGTTAGTTCTGGTTTAGGTTAGTACAAAGACAGAGTTAGTTCTGGTTTGGGTTAGTACAGAGACAGAGTTAGTTCTGGTTTGGGTTAGTACAGAGGATGAGGAGAGTTTAGAGTGTAGCTGGTGACTCTGGCAGATCTGATTATAAACAGAATGGACTAAAAGGAGAGAAGCTGCACAGGTGCTACATCTGGAGGATACAGTAGTGCAGTCGAGGTACAGCAGAAAGAGGAGAGCTGGTTGGTGCCAGGTGGCGAGGAGGCTCTGAAGATAAGACCTCCCAACTATTATCTTTACAGTGTAGGTGATGAATTAGAATTCAGAACTGTTGCCGCTTGTGTTTGCCCACAGAGGAATTTGACCACTGCCTTTAAACCCATGTGTGCAGTGAAATACCCACATACACACACACAATGAAAGCACACTTGCCCAGATCGGTGGGCAGCTCTATTTACAGTGCCCCGTGGACAGTTGGGAGACTTTGCGTCCTGTTGGTTCAGTGTATCGAACTAGACTACCTTCCGGTCACAAGGCTGGTTTCCTAACCTTCAGCCCCAAACTGCCCTATAGGGTCATAATGTCTACAACTCATCCATCCATCCATCATCATCATCTGCTTTATCCCACTAGTCGGGGTCATGGGGGGCTGAAGCCAATCCCAGCATCATCGTTCGAGGCGGGGTACACCATGGACAGTTGGCCAGTCCATCATATGGTCAACATTCACTCACGCACTCACATCTACGGGCAATTTAGAGTGAGTGATCAACCTAACATGCATGTGTTTGGACTGTGGGAGGAAACCAGAGTACCTGGAGGAAACCCGCTCAAGCACGGGGAGAACATACACACCCCACACAGAACCACCCGGACCGGGAATCCAACCAGGGTCGTCTTGCTGGGAGACGACAGTACTAACCACTACACCAGCGTGCTTACCATTACACCACGGGGCCTCCGTCTACAACACAAATATTGCCAATTTATTTCCTACCCAAAATGACCAGTGATCCTACACACGTGTTCAGTGTTCTCATGTGTAGATGCTGGAAAACTAGTGGTAAATTTTAAATAATACATTTTCTTTAGAAGGCTCCATCATAAATAGGAAAATACATGTTATGCCAACATTTTAAAACCAAATCAATATCTCAGCCACCAGATTACACTGCATAAACATTTCCAGTGGTAGCTTCCTGTGACGAAGCTATTAGATGTATTAAATTCTGTGGATGTCTGGCTCCTATCACCACCACTGTGAGCAATCCTTGGGTGGAGCATTTCACATCGAACCACTATGAATGAATCTTCTTGGTTACTCTTAGAGTCAGGTAAACTGTTCAAACATGATTCTCACCTAAACATACCGAAATTATTTGGACTAGTGTGTGAAATACCCCTTGGTATGTAGAGGGGACCCATGTTGGCTGTAAACTCATATGCCATAGCAGCGCTAAGCAGCTTGGTTTGATAATACTTCTTTGGTAAATACTCTTTACTAGCTTGGTATTGGTCTTCAACACATGGAGATGTTACGCCCTTGACATAACCATGAGTTTATTTTCAGGGACCCAGCCCAGAATTTTGATTTCACAACATTCAGGGGGTCCAAGAAGTTAACCGGTGGTACCAACCTCCCCTCAGGACCTGCTGTATTTTGCACCCTCATATGCACTGCTATTGGCAGATAGGCAGGAAATCATAGTGACTCAGTGCAGACAGATGTAGCTTGGAAATGAACTGTGTAAGAGTGATTTTAGTGTATTTTTGCTAGTAGCCATTGTATCTTCATAACGTACTGGACTCCTCTGGATTATCATGACTACATACAGCCGTTACATGTATTTCTTTACTGCTAAGCTGTGCTTATTAGCATATCTAGTACATACAGTTGTGTTTAGTAACGTGTGAGCTTAGGCTTCAGTCAAAAATAAGGTATAAGCCATTTTGCATCTGTTTTAAATAAACGCGTAACCATTTTTGTGTGGTTTATATGGTTTATATGATATGTAGATGATGGCAGGTGTGCTGTCATTTTGGTTTTGTGGCATTGTGATAGTCTGGCTTAAAGGCCCTACTTGCTTGAGAGGACATGCTCTCGTTCTTAATTTCCATAAATAAAGCAAAAGCATAACTCAGAAGCCTCCGTTCTAATGACAGTTCTCCTCTTCTCCTCCTCAGATCCCATCTGATGCCGAGACTGAAGGAGTCACGGTCTCACGAGTCATTGCTCAGTCCCAGCAGTGCGGTGGAAGCTTTGGATCTCAGCATGGAAGAGGAGGTGCTTATCAAACCTGTGCACAGCAGCATCCTGGGACAGGACTTCTGCTTCGAGGTCAGTCTGCTGACCACTGAGTCTTCACCTATAGTTTATCAGATGTGTTATTCAGCGGTGAAGGAGTTTCAGCTGTTCAGAACTTCGTAACTCACGCGGTAGCCGAACGTTCCGCTGTGATGAAGATGAACGTGGGGTGATGGGTTATTATTTGCATGAAGCTGATGCTCGTGGTAGCGCGCGGTAAAGTGTGAGTATACCACACAGCAGGCTTGGCTCATAGCAGACTCAGTGACCCATTAAAGGTCGTGTCTGTGGATAGCATTTGCATGCATGCCACCTCTTGGTGTCCATGCACTGTGTCATAAACAAATGGCATGGCTGTAAGCCAGCAGGCTGACCTGCCCTACGGGTGGCGGGTAGGAACTTCTGTGTGCGGTAACCTCTGTCTGAGAGAGGCTAGCCTGCACACGCACATGGATATTGTGCATGCGCTGAAGTTAAAATTAAATTAAAATAAAAAATATATATAATAATATTATTAGCTCTATTATTTAGCTTGCATATTTATACGCTATAGTAATGCAATTTCTTTCAAAACTACCAATGCACATGTTGAAGAGAGTATGAGGAGTAGGAAGAGAGTATGAGGAGTATGAAGAGAGTATGAGGAGTATGAAGAGAGTATGAGGAGAGTATGAGGAGTATGAAGAGAGTATGAGGAGTATGAAGAGAGTATGAGGAGTATGAAGAGAGTGTATGAGTAGTATGAAGAGAGAGTAGGAGGAGAGTATGAGGAGTATGAAAAGAGTATGAGGAGTATGAAGAGAGTATGAGGGGTATAAAGAGAGTATGAGGGGTATAAAGAGAGTATGAGGGGTATAAAGAGAGTATGAGGGGTATAAAGAGAGTATGAGGGGTATGAAGAGAGTATGAGGAGTATGAAGAGAGTATGAGGAGTATGAAGAGAGTATGAAGAGAGTATGAGGAGTATGAAGAGAGTATGAGGAGTATGAAGAGAGTATGAAGAGAGTATGAGGAGTATGAAGAGAGTATGAGGAGTATGAAGAGAGTATGAAGAGAGTATTAAGAGAGTATGAAGAGAGTATGAGGGGTATGAAGAGAGTATGAGGAGTATGAAGAGAGTATGAGGGGTATGAAGAGAGTATGAGGGGTATGAAGAGAGTATGAGGGGTATGAAGAGAGTATGAGGGGTATGAAGAGAGTATGAGGAGTATGAGGAGTATGAAGAGAGTATGAGGACTATGAAGAGAGTATGAGGACTATGAAGAGAGTATGAGGACTATGAAGAGAGTATGAGGACTATGAAGAGAGTATGAGGACTATGAAGAGAGTATGAGGAGTGTGAAGAGAGTATGAGGAGTATGAAGAGAGTTGGAGGAGTATGAAGAGAGTATGAGGAGTATGAAGAGAGTATGAGGAGTATGAACAGAGTATGAGGAGTATGTAGAGAGTATGAGGAGTATGAAGAGACTATGAGGAGTATGAACAGAGTATGAGGACTATGAAGAGAGTATGAGGAGTATGAAGAGACTATGAGGAGTATGTAGAGAGTATGAGGAGTATGTAGAGAGTATGAGGAGTATGAAGAGACTATGAGGAGTATGAACAGAGTATGAGGAGTATGTAGAGAGTATGAGGAGTATGAAGAGACTATGAGGAGTATGAAGAGAGTATGAGGAGTATGAAGAGAGTATGAGGAGTATGAACAGAGTATGAGGACTATGAAGAGAGTATGAGGAGTATGAAGAGACTATGAGGAGTATGAACAGAGTATGAGGAGTATGTAGAGAGTATGAGGAGTATTAAGAGACTATGAGGAGTATGAAGAGAGTATGAGGAGTATGAAGAGACTATGAGGAGTATGAAGAGAGTATGAGGAGTATGTAGAGACTATGAGGAGTATGTAGAGAGTATGAGGAGTATGAAGAGACTATGAGGAGTATGAAGAGAGTATGAGGAGTATGTAGAGAGTATGAGGAGTATGAAGAGACTATGAGGAGTATGAAGAGAGTATGAGGAGTATGAAGAGAGTATGAGGAGTATGTAGAGAGTATGAGGAGTATGAAGAGAGTATGAGGGGTATGAAGAGAGTATGAGGGGTATGAAGAGAGTATGAGGGGTATGAAGAGAGTATGAGGAGTATGAAGAGAGTATGAGGAGTATGAAGAGAGTATGAGGAGTATGAAGAGAGTATGAGGAGTATGAAGAGAGTTGGAGGAGTATGAAGAGAGTATGAGGAGTATGAAGAGAGTATGAGGAGTATGAAGAGAGTATGAGGGGTATGAAGAGAGTATGAGGAGTATGAAGAGAGTTGGAGGAGTATGAAGAGAGTATGAGGAGTATGAAGAGAGTATGAGGAGTATGAAGAGAGTATGAGGGGTATGAAGAGAGTATGAGGAGTATGAAGAGAGTATGAGGAGTATGAAGAGAGTATGAGGAGTATGAAGAGCTTTGGGAGTGCTCTTTCCAAGACAACTAAACCAGCTAAAGTGTCTGATCAAACACACAGTCAGCAAACTTCAGCGGAGTCATTCACTAAAGAAGTGCCTTCGCTCTAGCCATATCATTTTTTGGTCAATATCGCACAACCCTACTTATAATTACAATATATTATAATCAGAATGTAGCATTTTTCCCTTTTCACAGGTTGCAGTTGCTCAGCTAAAAAATGTGGAGGACTCTAGAGTCTATATGGTTTTACTACAGTATTAATAGAAACTCTATTAGTTTCCTGTAGGTAATTAATGCCATGTTTAGAAATGTCCCCCTGACATTACACACATTAAATCCACTTGCTTATTTACACACACACATATATATATATATACCTGTTACGGCCCATTCAGATAACCCCAGTAGTTCCCTGCGACGTGGACTGTGCAGGGTATTCTGGCATTTATAGCAGCAATTCCAAACTATGAGGGGCTGAAACCGTTTCATTCAGACCGCACAGGGATGAGTGAACAGTGCTTCATCACTTTGCAGAAAGCTGCAGGCAAGTTTACCCATCACCCACTGCATATCTGGCTGAGGGCAGACTTGTTGGGGCAGTTGTGAGCTGTAGGTTTGATTTCCTGAACCTCCAGGTTGCGACTAAAGTGCCCTTGTGCCTGTGTCCACTGGTGTCTGTGTATGTGGGTGTGTCAGTGCATGGATGGGTTAAACTCTGAGGTCAGATTCCTCAAATGGCAAATTCTAAACATCTAATGAAGATGACAGTTGATTACGACGCTGTTGGATGTTCTTAATGAAGAAGCTTATCCTGCAGTTACCTTCACCTGCATCCCGAACTGCAGCGTGTAGGGAATATAACAGTGCTGCTTAGGGACCCTGTGGAATGGAATACAGCTACATACTGGTAACCACTTGGGATACCAAAGCAACACCGTAGCAACCATATGGGTTAACATCGCAGCCTCCTAGCAACACCTTATCAACCACTCGGAATAACATAGCAGCCCCTCAGCGGTTACTTAGGATGGCATAGCAGTGAGCAGTGAGGTCAGTTACACCAACTTTCCACTTTCAGTTGTTTTTCCTGTTAAAACCCACACAGAGCCTCCAGCAGTGCTGAGCACACTGGTCTTATTCAGGATCTCTCGTACTGTACTGCACTTAATCCACTAAACAGACTAATTATACTCTCTAAATTAATAATTGCAGTTGTTCAGCTCTGTAAGTACTGATGACATTCTCAATGCGCTCTGGAAAGCATGCTGTGATGTAATTTATCAGGATAGAGGATGCTCTCCTCCACTGACCATCACTGCTCTTCCTCTCCTCTACTGACCATCACTGCTGTTCCTCTCCTCCACTGACCATCACTGCTGTTCCTCTCCTCCACTGACCATCACTGCTCTTCCTCTCCTCTACTGACCATCACTGCTGTTCCTCTCCTCCACTGACCGTCACTGCTGTTCCTCTCCTCCACTGACCATCACTGCTCTTCCTCTCCTCTACTGACCGTCACTGCTGTTCCTCTCCTCCACTGACCGTCACTGCTCTTCCTCTCCTCTACTGACCATCACTGCTGTTCCTCTCCTCTACTGACCATCACTGCTGTTCCTCTCCTCCACTGACCATCACTGCTCTTCCTCTCCTCTACTGACCATCACTGCTGTTCCTCTCCTCTACTGACCATCACTGCTCTTCCTCTCCTCTACTGACCATCACTGCTGTTCCTCTCCTTCTACTGACCGTCACTGCTGTTCCTCTCCTTCTACTGACCGTCACTGCTGTTCCTCTCCTTCTACTGACCATCACTGCTGTTCCTCTCCTTCTACTGACCGTCACTGCTGTTCCTCTCCTCCACTGATCATCACTGCTGTTCCTCTCCTTCTACTGACCATCACTGCTGTTTCTCTCCTCCACTGACCATCACTGCTGTTCCTCTCCTCTTCTGACCATCACTGCTGTTCCTCTTCTCTACTGACCATCACTGCTGTACCTCTCCTCTACTGACCATCACTGCTGTTTCTCTCCTCCACTGACCATCACTGCTGTTTCTCTCCTCCACTGACCATCACTGCTGTTTCTCTCCTCCACTGACCGTCACTGCTGTTTCTCTCCTCTACTGACCATCACTGCTGTTCCTCTCCTCCACTGACCATCACTGCTATTCCTCTCCTCCACTGACCATCACTGCTGTTTCTCTCCTCCACTGACCATCACTGCTGTTTCTCTCCTCCACTGACCATCACTGCTGTTTCTCTCCTCCACTGACCATCACTGCTGTTTCTCTCCTCCACTGACCGTCACTGCTGTTTCTCTCCTCCACTGACCATCACTGCTGTTCCTCTCCTCCACTGACCATCACTGCTGTTCCTCTCCTTCTACTGACCATCACTGCTGTTTCTCTTCTCCACTGACGGTCACTGCTGTTCCTCTCCTTCTACTGACCATCACTGCTGTTCCTCTCCTTCTACTGACCGTCACTGCTGTTTCTCTCCTCCACTGACCATCACTGCTGTTTCTCTCCTCCACTGACCATCACTGCTGTTTCTCTCCTCCACTGACCATCACTGCTGTTCCTCTCCTTCTACTGACCGTCACTGCTGTTCCTCTCCTTCTACTGACCGTCACTGCTGTTCCTCTCCTTCTACTGACCGTCACTGCTGTTCCTCTCCTTCTACTGACCATCACTGCTGTTCCTCTCCTTCCACTGACCATCACTGCTGTTCCTCTCCTTCCACTGACCCTCACTGCTGTTCCTCTCCTTCCACTGACCCTCACTGCTGTTCCTCTCCTCTTCTGACCATCACTGCTGTTCCTCTTCTCTACTGACCATCACTGCTGTACCTCTCCTCTACTGACCATCACTGTTGTTCCTCTCCTTCCACTGACCATCACTGCTGTTCCTCTCCTCTACTGACCATCACTGCTATTCCTCTCCTCCACTGACCATCACTGCTGTTTCTCTCCTCCACTGACCATCACTGCTATTCCTCTCCTCCACTGACCATCACTGCTGTTTCTCTCCTCCACTGACCATCACTGCTGTTTCTCTCCTCCACTGACCGTCACTGCTGTTTCTCTCCTCCACTGACCGTCACTGCTGTTTCTCTCCTCCACTGACCATCACTGCTGTTCCTCTCCTCCACTGACCATCACTGCTGTTCCTCTCCTTCTACTGACCATCACTGCTGTTTCTCTTCTCCACTGACCGTCACTGCTGTTCCTCTCCTTCTACTGACCATCACTGCTGTTCCTCTCCTTCTACTGACCATCACTGCTGTTCCTCTCCTCCACTGATCATCACTGCTGTTTCTCTCCTCCACTGACCATCACTGCTGTTTCTCTCCTCCACTGACCATCACTGCTGTTCCTCTCCTTCTACTGACCGTCACTGCTGTTCCTCTCCTTCTACTGACCGTGACTGCTGTTCCTCTCCTCCACTGACCATCACTGCTGTTCCTCTCCTCCTACTGACCATCACTGCTGTTCCTCTCCTCCACTGACCGTCACTGCTGTTTCTCTCCTCCACTGACCATCACTGCTGTTCCTCTCCTTCTACTGACCGTCACTGCTGTTTCTCTCCTCCACTGACCGTCACTGCTGTTCCTCTCCTTCTACTGACCGTCACTGCTGTTCCTCTCCTCCACTGACCATCACTGCTGTTCCTCTCCTTCTACTGACCGTCACTGCTGTTCCTCTCCTTCTACTGACCGTCACTGCTGTTCCTCTCCTCCACTGACCGTCACTGCTGTTCCTCTCCTCCACTGACCATCACTGCTGTTCCTCTCCTCCACTGACCATCACTGCTGTTCCTCTCCTCCACTGACCGTCACTGCTGTTCCTCTCCTTCTACTGAGCATCACTGCTGTACCTCTCCTTCTACTGACCATCACTGCTGTTCCTCCCCTTCTACTGAGCATCACTGCTGTACCTCTCCTTCTACTGACCGTCACTGCTGTTCCTCTCCTTCTACTGACCATCACTGCTGTACCTCTCCTTCACTGACCATCACTGCTGTTTCTCTCCTCCACTGCCCATCATTGCTGTTCCTCTCCTTTACTGACCGTCACTGCTGTTCCTCTCCTTCTACTGACCGTCACTGCTGTTCCTCTCCTTTACTGACCGTCACTGCTGTTCCTCTCCTTCTACTGAGCATCACTGCTGTACCTCTCCTTCTACTGACCGTCACTGCTGTTCCTCTCCTTCTACTGACCATCACTGCTGTACCTCTCCTTCTACTGAGCATCACTGCTGTACCTCTCCTTCTACTGACCGTCACTGCTGTTTCTCTCCTCCACTGCCCATCATTGCTGTTCCTCTCCTTTACTGACCGTCACTGCTGTTCCTCTCCTTCTACTGACCGTCACTGCTGTTCCTCTCCTTCTACTGACCGTCACTGCTGTTCCTCTCCTTTACTGACCGTCACTGCTGTTCCTCTCCTTTACTGACCGTCACTGCTGTTCCTCTCCTTCTACTGACCGTCACTGCTGTTCCTCTCCTCCACTGACCGTCACTGCTGTTCCTCTCCTTCTACTGACCGTCACTGCTGTTCCTCTCCTTCCACTGACCGTCACTGCTGTTCCTCTCCTTCTACTGACCGTCACTGCTGTTCCTCTCCTTCTACTGACCCTCACTGCTGTTCCTCTCCTTCTACTGACCGTCACTGCTGTTCCTCTCCTTCCACTGACCGTCACTGCTGTTCCTCTCCTCCACTGACCGTCACTGCTGTTCCTCTCCTTCTACTGACCATCACTGCTATTCCTCTCCTTCTACTGACCATCACTGCTGTTCCTCTCCTCCACCGTCACTGCTATTCCTCTCCTTCCACTGACCATCACTGCTGTTCCTCTCCTCCACCGTCACTGCTGTTCCCATCCCGATGCCTAACTTGAAACTTGAAATATTGTACGTCCAGTAAAGTATTGTGGTGTTTAATTTTGGCCATATTGCTCACCTTTACCTGTAACTCTGTAACCGTAACAGTAAAATAGATTTTTAAAAGAACGCGCCGGCATTAATGAACAAGCAGACCTCAGACCTCACGTAGAGGGGACTACCATTTGGCCGCATCGGTGTCTGTCCCGCAGTGCTAGTAGAGATCAGACCAGCTTAGCCGCCCACTGTGCCTATTTCAGCTCGACACACCTGTCTGCATTTCCTCTCTACCTCTCCCAATCAGTGCTCAGTGGAGCCCAGTGCGGCCAGACCGGCTGACACAGACTCAGAGGCTGCTGCACATGAAGCCAGCTGGCATCTGCATATCTCTGAGAGAGAGAGAGAGAGAGAGAGAGAGAGAGAGAGAGAGAGAGAGAGAAAGAGAGAGAGAGAGAAAGAGAGCGAAAGAGAGAGAGAGAGAGAGAGAAAGAGAGAGAGAGAAAGAGAGCGAAAGAGAGAAAGAGAGAGAGAGAGAAAGAGAGAGAGAGAGAAAGAGAGAGAAAGAGAGAGAGAAAAAGAGAGCGAAAGAGAGAGAGAGAGAGAGAGAGAGAGAGAGAGAGAGAGAGAGAGAGAGAGAGAGAGAGAGAGAGAGAGAGAGCGCAGCAGGGTCAGCCAAAGGGTTTTTACTGATAGCATTCTTTTTGGTTGGCTTGTTTATTTGTTTGTGAGAGAGCCTGATTCCTCATATGGAGATTGAGAATAGTTAATAAAGTGTAATCCAGTGGATTTACTGTAATTACTCATTACTGTATAACATATTGCTGATTATATATTTTAAAAAATCAGTTTTTGAATGTCATTCAGAGTGGTTTGATGAGAAATTAGAAATTGTAGAGAAGCTTACTGACTTTTTCTTTTACAGGGGGGGTGGTATAAATCAGTGGCCTCAATGTAAACAATTAAAAGATTTTTACTAAACAAGTGAATGAACTGGCTGCACGGTGGTGTAGTGGTTAGCACTGTCACCTCACAGCAAGATGTTCCGGGTTGGATTCACGGTCCGGACTGGTTTGTGTGGAGTTTGCATGTTCTTCTCATGCTTGAGCTGGTTTCCTCCCACAGTCCAAACACATGCATGTTAGGTTGATCGGTCACTCTAGATTGGCCGTGCAATGGACTGGCGACCGGTCCATGGTGCCCGGTGATGCTGGGATTGGCTCCAGCCCCCCGCGTGAAAGCAGAAGATAATGGATGGATGGAAGTGAATGAACTGTTTAAACACAACCAATCAAATTATATGTTGTGTTGATTTTCAAAGTGGAAATGTGTGTATTTAATGTACAGTAATGTACAAATTCTGTAAATACTAAATCTATATAATTTGTCAGACCTTTAGCCTAAACCACATTTAAATTATTTTCCCCCACTACAATAAATCAACTAGAGATGGACCGATCAGCGTTTTTGAGGCCGATTCCGATCGGCGAGCACCTTTCAACGCGTTCAGCTGATACTGATAGAGGGCGGGGCTATATGCCACGCCAGGGCTACATGTAGTTATTAGCGCAAGCAAGTCATGATACATGATCTAAACTGGTTTATTACCATTTTTAACCAGCTCATATGAAACAGCATAATATTTTTAACAGAATTAGCAGTACATAAACAAAGTAAATCAAACAAATGTCACCAATACTGCATTATTTATTACATTTAGACCCTGAATTTAAAATGAAAAAAGCTAATTAAATAAATGCAGTCAAAACTGCAGTCATTAAATGTAGATCTTCAGATCAAGGACCTGCCCGGAGCGGGGTTCAACGAAATGCTAGCTGGAAATACAAAAATGAAGCTTATTTGTTTAATGCCATTGATCGTCTGGGATTGGCTAAATTGGAGAAATATCGGTCAATCACAGATCGCATATTTTGATTAAAAAATCAGCTGATACAGATACAAAGCTGATCGATCCTCCCATCTCTAAAATAAACAGAGTATTAAACTGTGCAGCAGTGTGTACTCTGTTAAGGTCAGCCAGACATTTTGTGCCTATATGTTCTGTGTGTTATTGTAAAATGTGTTTGACCTGCTAGGCTTCCTAAGAAGGCCAAAGGATTTTAGGAAACTAAAATTCGAACAATTTTTAGTATTTAGTTTTAGTTAGATTTTTATTAGAATCGTGCTCTTCTTTAAAGGAGCATTTCATAAGATAACACAGCCCAACAAATTCATAATTCAATATGAATCAAACAATACGGGACAACATGTCACCACACTGTTGTAATGACCACCACTGTCATAAGAAACTCCTAAAAGTTGCCCTTAACAGCTGTTTACTTAAAAGTCTAGAAGAAATATTTCAAGTTCAGCATCAAACGTCATCCCTTTGCTCTCTAAGAGCATCTCCTGCACCACCAACGTTAACTCTTCTGCTTCTAATTATATATCAGTGCTTTTTTTCTGCTGGAGGTGGTTTCTTGCCAAGAGAAGGTGATATTGGTCGCTTGCCAAGAGCTTAAATGATCTAACCAAGAGCAGAATCTCCAACATGATTGATAAGATGTCAGAATATGCCATCAGGGCATGTTGGACTGATTCAACTCAACACTACAGCGACTCACTATCACCTCTTTTGGCAGAAACTGGTATTATAAGACAGGGTAACCCGGAGCTGGCTGGTTAGCAGGCTAACTTCAGTAGATATCTCTGCAGCCGGGCTTGGACACTACTGGTTTGGATTTTATAAGCTATAAAGAAGTGTTTGATTAACCATCAACATAATTACTAAGTTACAAAGAATCAACCAGTCACCGTTTCTTTGTACAGTAGACTAGGAATAAGGAAAGATATCACGCTAAGCTTTCTGGAAGTCCCTGTTATGTCAATGACTGGGAATAAAAGATGGAAACAGCAGCAGCAGCAGCATCTATGCCAGGCCTCGCTACAGAAAAGAGGCTGCGAGGTAAAACATATGCTAATATATCCGTCATAAGCTTCAAGTAAAAGTCTTTAACAAGCTTCAGACGTCTCCAACTGCCAACAAACATTCATGAGAATCACTACTATGATCCCATAACTTCCAGTAGAAGTTGTAGAGCTGGATTTTTGTCTCGGGATTGGGGCGAGTTTTGACATTTATAGCTCTAATAGTCGCGGTTTGCTGCTGGTTTCAGGCGGGGGGTAATGTATTCGTAGCCATTTTGCGTAATAACTTTCTGCAAGGCAGCTTTTAGAGGCATTAAACTCTTGAGACACGCGGCTCCCGTGAATAATTCTGACTCGGTTTCAAGAGAACAGAGCCTTTCACATCAAACCACTCTGAATGACTCTGTTTACATCTCAGCAGCTCAGTTATGCAGAAGTTGTACACCTGTCCGTGTGGAAATGTGAACTTTCTGATGTGTGTAGCTCCATTTTTTGTTTTTTCTCTCTCCCCACTGCGATTACTTCCAAGCGACTGGACTACATGGAGCCTTTTTCCTCTGACTAATTTGAAAAGAATGGCTGACAAAAGGCTTCAGCTCTAGCAGGCTCATCCCTGCTGTCTCTCTCTCTCTCTCTCTCTCTCTCTCTCTCTCTCTCTCTGATTGCATTAGATAAATGCATTTAATCGGAGTGGATTCTGTCTATTCACGTTATTTGAGAGCTCTATTCTTCGTCCAATTGTTATTAGTAGCCACTCGAGGGAACTCTTCACTGGCTGAGAGCTGAAAGCACAATGAAAGCTGGCCAATCTCTCCACTCACCTACCGCTCGCGAGCCTAATGCACGTTTCCCTGCTTTCTCTGCTTTCTCTACTGTCTCTCCATTATGCACTCATCCTCCTGTGTGCTGTCGGTGAATGTGTAATTACAGGTAACCACATCGACAGGAAGCAAATGCTTCTCATGCCGGTCAGCAGCCGAGAGAGAGAAATGGATGGAGAATCTGAGGCGGGCCGTGCATCCCAACAAGGTAGGAAGCTCCACTTCAAAGAGCTCTGAGAGCTCAGAAGAACTCCAGGGTGGACCGGGTTCGAGTCCATCAGCTTTTCCCCCCCCTGTATTATCATCTTCTCTCTCCGGTTCGGACTCCTGAGCAAACTTTGATGAGACTTTGCGGACGCAGATTTTAAAAGCAGGGTTGTCTGGGTTCGTGTCCGCATGAGCTCAAAAGTTTGGGATCACTCGTCATATTGCTCGTTTTAAAATATGATAGTTCATAAAGTGTAGATTTAAAGGAATAGAAACTCATTTCACACAATTTTCCACCTACGCCAGATGTAGTCGGTCAGTTAGGACTCTAAATTTTGCTAGCCTCGCCAACACACACTAGACCTCGTTGGTCTCCCAAGTAGGTTAATTTGTTTCTGTAAAAATGCATAGAGAATAAAATGTCTCTCAAACCACATTCAGGGTTTTTTTTAAGGTTACAAACTAACTAAACACCATAGACAGCATTTTTAACAGGATCTGAATTCACAAAGCACCTCAGACGTATAAGGGTTGGACTAAAGTCAGGTCTGTGACAGTGAATAAATACTGACTCATAAAGATAAAATAAAGATCTGTCCTCAAATTTTTGACTGCTTTGTAAAGACCAGCCCTGGTGTTAAAGTTGTACTCATTATATATATATATATATATATATATATATATATATATATATATATATATATATATATATATAATATATACATCAACCAGTCTGTCCAGTGCTAGTGTTTAAGTTACATTTACTAGTTCCACCTTAAAAGTAAAGAAGCAAATTTAGACACTTGACAGGTCTTGATTGACTGTATCTGGGGTAAGTGAAAAAAGGTGTACACTTGGAAAATAAAAAATTTCTCCAAACTTAAAGGTGTTTTAAATGCTTCAGTCAAAATTCCAAGTGTTAATATAACAACAAAAAAATAATATCTATTTACAATAACCTTCTTTCTTTACTTTTGAAATACGGATACATTTGAACTTCAGGGGGGCATCTTTTATTTTCAGTCTTCATAATTCTGTTAGAATAGATTTACATGCTTCAGTTTAGCCAAAAAACAGTTTTTCTCATAATTTACTCATAATTTACTAGCTCTGTTTAAGCTCCTGTATCTTTAAGGCCCACCTCCCATTGAGCCCAGTGTGCTCTAATTCGTGATCTCACACACTCTGGTCTGATTGGTCAAACGCCAGAGCTGCATCCTGTCTCCACACTGCTGTAACTGTTGTAGCAGGTTCTGTAGCATCGGTTTGAGCCAGAGTCCGATCCTGAGAATCAGGTAGACCAAATGATGACCTGATCCTATATAACTATAAACCTGGAAAAGCAAAATAGCTTTATGAATCAGTCTGTTTCCAATGTTTCACATATTTAGTTAGAGTTTGTGTTATGAGCCCACTGTGCTCTAATTGGTCATCTTAGGCACTCTGTTCTGATTGGTCAAACGCCAGAGTGGCATCCTGCTACTCGTTCCGTCCCCACACTGCTGTGACTGTTCCTATAATGGTGTAGGTTCTGTTCTATCAGTTTGAGCCAGAGTCTGATCCTGAAAGTCAGGTAGAGCAAGCTGAGGACCTGATCCTATATAACTATAAACCTGGAAAAGCAAAATAGCTTTATGAATCAGTCTGTTTCCAATGTTTCACATATTTAGTTAGAGTTTGTTATGGGAGCTGTAAACTTTATTTACATAATCATTTTTTTTTTTAAACCTGTGAAGTCAGGATGAGACTTTTATACATATCTTTCAGCCAAGTCTGTTTGAGATTCAAAACAGTGAATATGGTCAGTGATTCCAAACGACTGGAAGATAATGTACATTACTGGATATTAAGAATCTTGCTGGTCAAACCAAACAATATTAACAGTTTTTATCTATATCTATAATACAAATGCTTGATTTTATACATAGTAATAAGAGTGATATGATATTTAGTGCATGCTTCACATTAATTCTGATGATAGTTGTATTGACAGTGCAGTGCATGTGTTTAGTTGTGTCCATTCAGGGTCACGTATCATTACAGCTGATATTAATGCTTCACGCTTTGGTTTCACTCAGGACAACAGCCGTCGGGTGGAGAACATGCTGAAGTGTTGGATTATCGAGGCCAAGGACCTGCCGGCTAAGAAAAAGTATTTCTGCGAACTGTGTCTGGACGACACTCTTTACGCACGGACTACCTGCAAACTCAAAACAGACAATGTTTTCTGGGGGGAACACTTTGAGTTCAACAACCTGCCGTCAGTCAAGAGCATCACCGTGCACCTGTACAAGGAGACGGATAAAAAGAAAAAGAAGGACAAGAACAATTACGTGGGCTTGGTGAACGTGCCCATAGCGGCGGTGACGGGGCGGCAGTTTGTTGAGAAATGGTACACGGTCAGCACCCCCAACCCCAATAAGGGCAAGACTCCCGGTCCCATGGTGCGCATGAAGTGTCGCTACCAGAGCATGAGCATCCTCCCCATGGAGCTGTACAAAGAGTTCGCAGAATACATCACTAACAACTACATGCTGCTGTGTTCTGTCCTGGAGCCGGCCCTCAGCGTCAAGAGCAAGGAGGAGATGGCCTGCGCGCTAGTGCATATCCTCCAGAGCACCGGCAAAGCCAAGGTAAGGACAGCCCTGCGAGTGACTGGGCGCTGAAGTTACAGTGGATCTAAAGGCGTCTGGCAGTAAGAAGTTTGCTTGGCATGGTTCCAAGTATGTTAGTAATTTAGTAAGAATAAGTATAAACAGAGCTGTCACGTTCAATTTTACCAATAATTAATGATTTTACCAATAATTAATTATATTATATATATAATCAAAAATATCCCAAAATAATAAGAGTTAATTGAACCGAAACAAACCTTGCATAGACTCAAAGTCTAGAAATCCATTCCTAGCAATACTTTTAAAAGTCTTGCGCACAAGTCCTTCATTTTTAATATATTTAAATATTTTAAATATTAAACATTTGTAGAAAATGACACAGAAGCCTCAGAAGCTACATACAATATTAGATGTTCAGTTCTTTTTAGTGTGTTTGCTATACCTTGATTACAGCATCCATTCTTTTCTTCAAAGAAACCTGCAGAGATTTTTTTCACACCTCCAAAGTTTGAGTTTTATTCACTTCTCATGATCAAACATTCATCCAAAACACATTCAGTTTTGTTAAGAACTTGACTCTGGGTTGGTTTTCAGTCCATTGTTCTGAAAACACCAGTAGCTTCTTTGTTTGATGTGTCTGTATCTCGTTTTCTCAGTGAGGAGCTTCTTGAACAGCTACACATCCTTTCATACCCACAGCACTGAGTTGCTTTCTCACAGTGAACGGATGGACAGCACCAATCTGTGAATGTTTTCAGATCTAAAGCATAAGTGGAGCTTGACTTTCTCTTTTCTCTCGAAGATGAAAGATTTTAAGTGCTGTTTCTGGTGGGGACAGTTATGGGGACAGTTTTGGTGGTCTACCAGGTCTTTCATGATGGTTAGGGGTCTCAGTTTCTCTAAATGTTTGTATCTTTGGTTGAACAGCTGCCTTTACTTCTTTGTCTTAGATTTTCTCTGTCCTTTAAAAAACAAAGGGTGGTCTCTGATGTTTGCACATTACTAGATTTAAATGCTAGGCATAGGGGTGGGCAATATGGCCCTACAATAATATCACGATATTTCATGGTATTTTTGCAATAATGATACTCTTAGTGATATGACAAAACATTTAATTAAAAAATATATTTCAAGAATACACTACTGCAATAAATTGAAAATTAAATTTTATTATTGCATATGATACGGCACACTCTTAACTGAGATATTAAAAAATACAAGAATTTTCATTAGACAGAAGTCAATGATCCAGAATGTCATGATACTAAATAATGCACTCTAAATATCTCCATATATCCAGGACTGAAATAAAGTGAATGATACAGAACAGATAAAATCTGTCTCTAGTGGATATAATGGGAAATGAGAAAAGTGTGAATTTTTCTTTTGCTAAAACAGTAAAAAGTAGTTCCTGATGTGATAATTAGGGATGGGTGATATGGCAAGATATTTTAGGGTATAATATCAATCACAGTATTCAAAAATGTTGGCGATATTATTGTGTACGATATGATATGGCACACCCCTAGCTATATGCATTTGTTTTAATTGGTCCATCTGTCTTGTTATAGCTTAATGTAGGAGACCCAGTGAGGAGAACATCATATACGTGCACTATCATCATGCAATCCACCAATTAATCACTGCTGATTTCCGGAGAAGGTACAACTTAATTGATCATTGTTTGATTAAATCAGTTCACCGTTAGTAGTCCAGACTACATACACAGTGGCCAATAAATAGCTTCATATGTGGACAGTTTCTGAAGAAATGTTAGGGTTAGGGTTAGGGCAGCGGCTGCTGCCATTGGCTGCTTGATTAAAAATCACATCTTCCTTTTTATAAAAGAGCTCTGTCGAAGTCTGCACTGCAGGACGGGGTGGTGCAGCGAATGGCATGACTCAACATTTGTTTATTTCTAGAATTCTTTATTTATTTATTTGTTTCCTTATTTGAATATTTCTCCAGTGTAGTGCCAGCTTAGTGGCGTCGCTCCCTTTTAATAATTCCTGATCAGATTTTGTTTTGGCTGTTGAATCAGACCCTCTGAGATGGTTAAGACCCTGGAAGAAGATCCTCGCACACACATAGCCGCGAGTTTACTTCTGACGGATACTTTTAATAGCTTATCGAAATGTTTATCGATGCGTTTTGGTGTCTTCCTCTAAAAGTGGATGCCTCAGCAGAATCTGCCTTTATTGTAGTCCTCCTCGCGAGGACCGGCTCCGCACGAGGAGTCGATAGAATGGAGCAGCGTAGCCTAGCCTGGCCTCTGCTTCTGGAATCGTTGAGGGCCTGAGCGGCCTCAGCGCCTTCATTACCTCGAGCGTGAGTGAGGCGTTCGGATCAGATTGTCTTCATAAATCAGCTCTGAATGAGATGACACTGCTTACAAAAGCGTGCGGCCTCCCTCCGTGTCACTCGTCTCTCGTTATCGATCCTCTCGCTGAAAAGCCTCGGCGTCTGGGCTATTGTGCTCTGCCGTTTGAAACATTACCCCTGCAGTTATGGATTTGAAGGGACTGTCATGTAGCGCAAGTGTGCCCGCTGTGGCCCCATCATTCATGGAGCTTTATCAACATACAGATGCAGCTTTTCGCCGACGTGTCAATACGCCAGCAAAGCAGCTTTTATTTTCTATTTGAAAATTATACACCTGATTGAAAAATATATCATTTTCCAGAACTAATACAATGGGTCGTAATAGCAGGGGACACAATATTATACCCTTGATAATAACAGATTCATTGCTGTGACCGCTTATTAGTACCACATCTGAACAGAAACCCAATCGAACAGGATTTATCTGCGATTATACTTTAGAATCATTCCAAAATATCAGCCCTACTGAGAGCTGGAATAAACCAGACACAATTTATGACAATTATGCTTGATATAAAAGCAAAAAAGCCTCAAACATTAAACATATTATCAAATATATCAGTATTTCATTTGGTTGGTTATCGAAAAATGCAACCAACTTCTAAGCACTGAGAACTGAAAAAAAACCCAAATATATATATATATAACACCTGGTTTTAGACCACAATAATTTATTAGTATGGTGTAGGGCCTCCCTTTGCGGCCAATACAGCGTCAAGTCCTGCACAGTGGTCAGAGGGATTTTAAGCCGTTCTTCTTGCAGGATAGTGGTCTGGTCACTACGTGATGCTGGTGGAGGAAAACGTTTCCTGACTCGCTCCTCCAAAACACCCCAAAGTGGCTCAATAGTATTTAGATCTGCTGACTGTGCAGGCCATGGGAGATGTTCAACTTCACTTTCATGTTCATCAAACCAATCTTTCACCAGTCTTGCTGTGTGTACTGGTGCATTATCATCCTGATACACGTCACCGCCTTCAGGATACAATGTTTGAACCATTGGAAGCACATGGTCCTCCAGAATGGTTCGGTAGTCCTTGGCAGTGACGCGTCCATCTAGCACAAGTATTGGGCCAAGGGAATGCCATGATATGGCAGCCCAAACCATCACTGATCCACCCCATGCTTCACTCTGGGCATGCAACAGTCTGGGGGGTACGCTTCTTTGGGTCTTCTCCACACCGTAACTCTCCCGGATGTGGGGGAAACAGTAAAGGTGGACTCATCAGAGAACAATACATGTTTCACATTGTCCACAGCCCAAGATTTGCACTCCTTGCACCATTGAAACCGACGTTTGGCATTGGCACGAGTGACCAAAGGTTTGGCTATAGCAGCCCGGCCGTGTATATTGACCCTGTGGAGCTCCAGACGGACAGTTCTGGTGGAAACAGGAGAAGCTGAGGTGCACATTTAATTCTGCTGTGATTTGGGCAGCCGTGGTTTTGTGTTTTTTGGATATAATCCAGGTTAGCACCCCAACATCCCTTTCAGACAGCTTCCTCCTGCGTCCACAGTTAGTCCTGTTGGATGTGGTTCGTCCTTCTTGGTGGTATGCTGACATTACCCTGGATACCGTGGCTCTTTATACATCACAAAGACTCAATGTCTTGGTCACAGATGCGCCAGCAAGACGTGCACCAACAATTTGTCCTCTTTTGAACTCTGGTATGTCCCATAATGTTGTGTTATTGTAATATTTTGAGCTAAACTGTGCTCTTACCTGCTAACTGAACTTCACACTCTGCTCTTACTGGTGCAATGTGCAATTAATGAAGATTGGCCACCAGACTGGTCCAATTTAGCCATGAAACCTCCCACATTAAAATGCCAGGTGTTTCAGTTTCATTGTCCAACCCCTGTATATATATATATATGTGTATTCTTTCCAGTTTATTTTCCAGTTTGTTTTATGGACTATTATTATGAAATTGCAAAGGATAAAATTTTATGCCTACCATAAATACATGAAAACAGATGTTGTGCCATTACTGCTTAGTAATATCAGTTTTATCGTGCTCGGTCCTCTTCACGGCTACATCTGACATACTTTTGGACGGTGGCTGCAGTTCAGAGTACATTGAAAATCTGAAAAGCTCTACTGAGAATTTGGTTGGCCAAGATAATAAAACGATGATAAAATTGACCACTCTGTAAAAACAATTAGCCAGATTAACTCTCCTAGAGCTTCTTCAGCTAATTACATCAACAACATTTAAACAGACTTAATAAACATTAATGGCCGCTGGTAACTTTTAGGTGATTAGCCCGTATGGAACTCATTTAAATTTAAGACATGTTTATAATTGGCATTTTTATGGTGAAGTTAAAGTGTCGGAGTGGTTCCGTGTGATTTACTCAGCAGCGTCTTTCACGGTGTAGTTGTTTTGCGTCGGCTGGCTTCGAACAGCCAAGTGTCTTTCATGCTGCAGGTTTGCAGAAACTCCTAGTGTGTAATTTGGTTGCCGGACAGATTGTCCAGCAGCGGCCTTAGTCTGTCATTAGTGCTGGCTGAAATTGGGTCAGTAAGGGCAAGGTCTCTCATTATACGAGACAGAAATCCTAAGAGAGTACATTGGGAGTGTATTGTCTCTCATTAGCAGAGGTCGGAGCTGGTCAGTAGCTGTATTGTCTTTGGTTAAGCAGTAGCCTGTCTACTGTAAATAAGGTCAGACTGGGTCATGTCCTGGTCCTCACATGCAACAGCTTCCTGTTTTTGTCCAGAGTAAGTGGACAGTGTGCACTCCCAGTTGAAGTTAAGTGGGTTCAACAAGCTGGACTGCATGACTGATTGTTAGTATGAATTTCTGCTTTTTGTTTGTATACTTAGATGTTTGGGGATGTCTTTTAGGCTGTTACGCAACTTTAGTTGTTTGCAACCTACATGAAATGTACCATGTGGTCAAACAATGTGATGGTTGATTTCTGTATAAAAAGTTAAGGATGGTATGTTGTATGTTTGTTGATAACCGTCTTAACTAGTTAAGTAGCTAACCAGCTTTAGTTACACAACATTTACATAATGCTTTACAGCACCACGTCATATACCAACAACTATGGCGTCTGTTAAAAGCTTGTTTATACAGATGGGCACACTGAGCGCTACAGAGGTGGCGACAAGTTTATGGGTCAGTGAATCACATCATTTATAGCAGGAACCCCAAACCCAGGAGATAATGACTTGGCCAGATGGATCACCTGGGCCAGATGCAACATGGTGGCAGGCCTATGAGTTGGTGCAGTTGCCGAGACCAGAGTAGACCAAGTTGCGAAAGCTTCTTCATTCAGACGACAAGAAAATGAGTTACAAAATGTCTTTAGATAGCTATAAGAAGCTATTCACCTTATTTCATCACACCCACTTTCAAGCGTGTGTTTCTTCCACCTTTGTGTTAGAACTTCTGCTCAGCTAACCAAAATGAATACAGTTACATGGGAGGAGACCAGAGAGACAGTAAGAAGCTCAAATTGTACAACACTGTCTCATTCAAGATTATTAAAACAGTGGGTGGATGATATGAGAAGGTGGTCTGAGGTTACTGATGGAGACATGTTTAATTACTCTGTACTCTCGGAAGGTGTAGACGGTTCAGCAATGAAAAACTATAAAAGTACTGAAGCGTATCAGTACCTGCATAGTGGGAAGGTGGGCGTGTACTCCTACACACAGACGGTGAGTTTATATTTCTGAAAGCCGGTTAATGCCAAGTCAAGCCAGCTGCCCGAGCCACTCTGCGTGGGTGTTAGTTACAGCCCAAATAGCCTAGCGCGGTGAACACTGATCAGAAAACAGTTACTTAACTGATAGACTCACCAGCACCTGACACGTCTGCTTCCTCTGAGCTTCATAAGCGAGACAGTTCTCTGGATAAGGATGCTCTGGTGCTGGTTCTCCTCCACAGAATGGTAAGAGCAGACGTACGGAGGTTTGGGTGGAGGTTTTAAATTTAGAGCTTCAGTCATAGATGCAGGTCCTCTTCTTTGGAAGGCGGCCCCCCAACACTCTGATCTTTATGTGCTGTGTTCGTAACACTGTTGTTCAAGCCAAGTTTTCCTCTTCTACCAATTACTGACTCCCTCTAACTGAACATGTTATGCTATTCATTTTATAGGCTTGGTGTTGTTTTGCTTGTAATTAGTATCAACGTATCCACGGTCGCACCGGAAGTTCTAACACAAAGTAAACAAAAAACAAAGATGCCCCCCCCCCCCTGTATTCCCAGCATGGGCCTCATGACCGAGGCTGCAAAAAGATGGAAGAGGACACTGTTGGAGAAAGTCAAGGAAGAGCATAAGAGAGAGTGACTAAGCAAAAGACCAGACAAGAATAAACCGCCGACTGGCTTTCACTTGTTAACAAAGATGAAAGGATGAGATAAAAGGATGCAAGACAGTGTCACGGCTCACAGGAAATCAACAGAAGTCTGAACGCAGAGTGTAACGTTACATACCTGCCTATGTTATATATAAAAGATTGTGATGTAGGCTGTACCAGAGCTCTAACTTTATAGTTTTTCTTCTAATGTTCTCTTTGCTGGCATGCTCATAAGGCTGAGAGGGCCTGGGTTTCATACACCTTTACCATCTTTATTCCTCTCCAGTCTGCGATCTCTCATGCGGGCGTATGTATGTGCTAGATGAGACTCAGTTAATTCCACACAGGGGGGGGCGCTCAAGGTTCGATTCCCATTTACAACAGTGGTGTAAAAGTGAAATAAAAAGTGAAACTCTCCACAACTATAGGGGGACTCCAAAAACCAAACATATCAATTCTCACATAGTGCTGCTGTAAGTACTCACAGTATCCACAGTATGCTCAGAAAAGCATTGCGTGCATCACAATAATTATAAACGTGTCATAATAACAATATAATATTATTGCATTGCCTGCTGCTATTAATAATGATAAAAAATATTATATTGTAAATATTGTTATCACTTTTTTATGGGGTATAAGAGTAAGAGGCAACAATGGTGGCTACCAGCAACTCTCGGGCTATATTCCACGGCAGGGCTACATGTAGTTATTAGCGCAAGCAAGTCATGAAACATGGTCTAAACTGATTTATTACCATTTTTAATGAGCTCATGTGAAACAGCATCATATTCTTAACTAAATTAGCAGTAAATAAACAAAGTAAATATCTTAAATACTGCAATCATTAAATTTAGACCCTTCATTTAAAATGAAAAAAGCTAATTAAATAAATGCAGTCAAAACTGCAGTCATTAAACACAGACTCTGGTTCTTTTAAACGAAAAACTGTAATCATTCAATGTAGATCTTGAATTGCTGCTGCTGTTTTGTTAATACCAGTCAAATCTGGTCTGCACGGTGTTCTGGGTTATTAGTTTTGTGCTAGCTCTGCTGTTTGCTGATACTCACTGTATTCAGCCGCGTGGTTATTCTTAAGTGTCGTATCAGATTAGTAGTGTTAAATGTCTTTGTCTTTGGTTCCCTCAGGAGACACGTTGATTTGACTAATTTTAAAAACGTCCTGAATGAGTCTGAGTCGCATACGGTAAAACACTGCCAGACGGACGACATGCTTTCTATCAGTGCATGCGGTGAATGCCGTAACCTGTTCTCGTGAGGCTGCCGCTTTAGGGTATGTATTGCCACCTAGTGGTTCAGATAGGAATTACAGGGAGCTGGCTGGAGGGGGTTTCAAGGAGGGCTCCTCTTCCTGGATGAAACGCTAGCTGGAAATACAGAAATTAGGCTCATTGGTTTAACAGCATCGATCGGCTCTCGCGATCTGCAAAATTAGAGAAATATCGTCTGATCGCATATTTTGATACCGATACGTAGCTGATCAATCCTTCCATCTCTACTGAATACAGTTAGTTGTCTTTAGTTTTAGGTGGCAGTGTTTAAATGTGGCACTACGAGTGCATCATGAAAATATCGAGATACATATCACGAAACTGTAAATCAACTCACTGCAATCTGTTATCTGTAGCTGCAACATCTGGACCGTAGCTACATTCCACTATGTTCCACAGCTCAGCGCATCCATACCATGAATCTGAAAGCAATTACGAGGAGGACAACCTTGACACAGGATTAAACAACTATTGTGTGTGTGGAGTGGATATTGATCATGCTCGAGAAGGGGAGGGTCGCTGAATCAGTTCCCTGTGGAGACCCGCTGGAGTGTGTCGAGGGTGGGGGTTGCAGCCTGTGCCCCCCGCTAATGAGCTCTTTTTCATGCAGCCGTTGCCGGAGGCGTCTCACTGGGACATGCACAGCAGTGAGGGTGTGTGGGTGAGCATGTGTGTGTATCAGTGTGTGTATGTGTGCGAGCATGAAAGTATGTGTTTGTGTGCCGAGTCATTATTCAGGAGACCAGCGTTGGGGGGGATTGGGGTCATTAGTCTAGTGCCTGGAGGAGGGTCTGAGGCTTTTCAGCACACACACAACGTTGTGGGCTCTTTAACAAGCTCACAAAGCCTGACACTTATACTTAACTGTGGAACCTCAATGGCCTGTCAGTCTGCACTGAGATTCTATTAGACAGTTCACATCAGTGAACCACATCGTACCTAATGTAAATAATAACACATACACAAACACACATATATACACACACACACACACATACACACACACACACACACACACACACATGCATATGTATCATCGCTGTCTGAAGAAGAACATGCATCAGTTGCCCTAAATTTCACAATGGACATTAAAGTTAAGAGCGTTTTGTAATCTCTCGTAATGTTACTATTTTGGAGATACTTGTATGGACCAATAGAAATGCTCCAAAATAGAAAAATCTCTGATTCCATTCCACTTCGATTGAAAGTATATATATATATATATATATATATATATATATATATATATATATATATATATATATATATATATATATATATATATATATATATATAGTATGTATGTATTGTATTGTATTTTAAGTTTTCTACATCACTTGAACATGGCAATGGTCATTAACAAAGTGTGCCAATTTAATGACGAACTGACCAATAGAAGTGCTGCAAAACAGCTTGCAAAGAATTCTGGTTCCATTGACTTGCATTGAAAGTAAAATACATCTGTCCTGTAAAGTTGCAATTTTGGAGTTACATGTTTTCCATTGGACAGCGATGATATATATAATGTATTGTACTTGGGTTGTTGGTAGTGTACTAAAACCTTTGAGTGTGTGTGTTTATATATATATATATATATATATATATATATATATATATATATATATATATATATATATATATATATATATATATATATATATATATATGAGAGAGAGAGAGAGGTTGCTGCACTGGCTTAGAGAAAGAAACATGACACTTTAGACGAAAGCTCTTTAGTAACTGAACGGCCAGGATAGCAGGCAAGTAACTAACAGCCACACAGCACACAGTGATGGCAGATAAACTCATATACAAACATATACACATTGTCTAAACTGGGCATCAGCAACTTCTTCATTGGTTAAAGTCTCTATTACTGCATCTACAGCGCTACACACATCCATATCATAGCTCCACTTTTCACACCTCCTGCACGTCCTTGATTAAATGGGCTGGAAGCAGGGAGCTAGGATACCCACTATTAAGACCTCTGTAAAAGACACTAGGAGACCTCTGTCCACTCTTACCCAATCAGACTGTCCTCTTCTGTTCTAACCCCAAGTCTATAGCCTCGTATTGATGACCACCTTGCTCCTGCACTGATGTGCTGTGTTCTCTGATGCTGCTGAGGTGAAGCTGGTCTGATGGGAAGTAATGGGGGCTGCAGATTACAGGCTGGCAAAGGTGCACTTCAGAGGCTTAATATTCCTTTTACTACCAATGCCCCTGTTAGAGTGCATCACTGCTCTTGTTACCCTCTGGCTAATTGGCCGTCCTTACACACTCAGCACATTTTGGTGTTGTCGGTTGCTTTTGCTTTGTTACTCTGCCCCTCTTGTACATCCCTTTTTCTTCAAGTAGTGTACCTGAGCAGGTCAGGTAGCAGCAGGGCAGCGTCTCCCAGCTGCTGGAGAACCTCGGCAGAAGTGGAGCGAGTGTAGCTCAGTGCGCTGAAGCTCCAGCAGCCTAACTGAATTCCAAGTGCTGCAGAGCTCCAGGAGAATACAGGGTCTCGTCTTATTCCCTCAGTGTCGTGACCGCACCGGTTCTGCAGGAACAGAGGTTTCAGGTGTTTCATCATGAAGCCCGCACTGTGAGTGAGAGAGTAAACTTAGTTGGTGGGTGGCTTACGGATGCAGGATGATGTTCTTCTTTTCTGCTATGCAATCAAAACCCTGTGTCATATAGATGATCTTGTAATTCCAAACTTTGAGGGTCCATATGTAGGCCCCACGCTTCAATTCTTTATTTTACCTGACTAATAACCTTACATATTAGTTTTATAGTAGTCACCGAATGATATGTCTGTACTTTAAAGGACTGATGCTACATGAACAACTTACACAGTTCTTTAATTCCCTGCCCCCAAACCTCTGCTGAGACATTTATTGTCTAAAGTTTGCTGTGTTTGTTTTTCACTGGAGCCATTGTAGTCTAATTTTGGCAATACTAGTTAACAATCTACGGGAGGTTGTGTGCAACAAGTACTGATACACTTGATTAAAACTAATAAATGGTCTCAAATAGACTTGCTTAAGTGGGGCTGTTGTATGACAGAAGCTTTTGGCTCTAAGATGGTCCATTTCACTGATAGCTATATAAGATAAGCTGTTTTGTTTCAGTCAACCTTTATTTAAGCTTGAATGTACATTAAGGGCAACCTTCATTTTCAGTGTAGCCGAGCATTTTCATGAACAGGAATTGACATAAAGAAAATAAAAAAAAAATTTAATCATTATAAATTAAAACAACTGAGAAGAAAGTAGCTGATACACATTAAACGAAAATTTAAAAATAACAGTGAATATAAAAGTAGAAATAATAATAATACTAAAACTAGATCAACGTTATGATTTAATTAGTAAGAAATTAAGATAAGAGAGGATAAGTGATTACAAGTAATAATAAGTCAAGTTTATTTGTATAGCGTTTTTTACAATGTTCTCACAAAGCAGCTTTACAGAGTTTTGAAAATAGACAGTTACAACATGTATCCCCCAGTGAGCAAGCCAGAGGCAACAGTGTCAAGAAAAACTCCCTCAGACTGGAGGAAGAAAGCTTGGGAGGAACCAGACTCACAAGGGGAGACCCATCTTCCTCTGGTCAAACAGTATTTACAGTTTAGTAAACTAAACTCTAAAGAAAAGAGTCTGTTTGAAATAAAATAATAAAAAGTAAAATAGTTGAAAAGAAATTTTAAGAGAATTAGTATCCAGAACCTGTCAGCTATGTTAGTCTCTCAGATATGATGAGTCGTTTAAGGTGATCATCTACATCTGGAGTAGAGAAGTTGTGTGAATGATGGTACTTTTCCAGGATTAAGTTGTGAATTACGTTCTCTGAAGGGTCACCAGACATCAGGGAGACATATTGACACCACCATAACCCCCAAGCCAGGGCTGGACTGGAACTAATTTTACCTCTGGACTTTTGTCTAGACCAACTCATTGCAACCACAGTGGCCTCTACAGAATCATGACCCCTAAAAAGCATGCCCCCCTAGGTCTTTTATCGAAGTTACCATGAATGGATGCATATAATGGAACAACAGCTAACACAGTTTACCCTTTTTAAAATACATGTGACTTCAAAGGCACTGTAGCTTGGCTGACAACTGGAGTGACTTCTAGTTCGCCAGCTATATAATGAACCAGTCTCTTTCATGTTTTGTTAACTAGACTAACTGGACTACTAGGCTGTTGTAATAATTTCTCTCTAGCACAGCAGCCCACCAGAAGTTGTGCTCATCCCAAAGGTCAGTCCATCTCTGCCCCAACCTCTGTCAAGAACAGCAGTCCAATTTTGAAAGTGTTAAAATCTGGCAACCCTGTTTCACTGCTGTTTGTTTATTGTGAGTTTGTTTAAAGTTGAGGTGGCTAAGTAAGTTTGAGAGAGGAACTAAAGCTTTCTCTTAGCATACAGCTTTGTTAGTTTTTATCACTGGAGATGTCAATACAAGTTCATTATATTGACAAGGAACGGCTCAAAACGAAGGAAGTTAGCATGTCTCGGCTACTTAGCTAGGTTTCGAGAAGAGGGGGGGCTCTAAAATAGTCAAATTGATTTCTTGCCAAACTACAGCTTTAAGAATGATACTGCTGTGTCCCTACTGATCCTCCTTCATCCCTTCTTGAAAGGTCTCCTACCCCTTGCTTCAGTGGACTGCATGGTGTGGGATTACTGTCTATGTAGAGGGTTTAACAGAAAGCGACTCATCAGCATGTTTACCCACCACAACGCCCTTTAGCCATAGAGCCGTCAAACTGGAACTGATTGCAGAGGCTGTCGCAGGTGGAGTCGGTGAGACAGTGAGAGAGGGACAGAGAGAATAAGAAAACGAGACAGAATGAGAGCGAGAGAGACGGACGGACACAATGGAAGAACAAGTCTGATCAGACTACAAGGCCTCCATTATCTCCCAATCAATACAACATCACTGAGAGTGACTCATCCCTCCGAGCTGTCCCAGACGTGATGCCTCTATACCAGCTTAATCTAGGACACTTGGCTGTTACGGCTGCTGTGCACCTCCTACCAGCAAACATCATCCAGTGCTGAAAATGTATATATAATGTATAATGTATACTGTGGTGCTGTAACCATAATACTCACATTTTCTATATGAAAAACATTTTTAAAATGTTTTTATATTAGAGTAAAATGAAAAAAGAACAGCTCTTCACATTTTTCTGAACACTTCGAGACTAACAGACCAACAGAAATGGTCCAATTCAATTCAGTTACAACAATGTTCTCACAAAGCAGCTTTACAGAGGTTGGAAAACGGACAGTTACAACACATACTGTGTGTATATATATATATATATATATATATATATATATATATATATCCTAGTGAGCAAGCCAGAGGCAACAGTGGCAAGGAAAACTCCTTTAGACTGGAGGAAGAAACCTTGGGAGGAACCAAGACTCACAAGTGGAGACCCATCCTCCTCTGGTCAAACAGTATTTACAGTTTAATAAACTGAACACCAAAGAAAAGCTAAGAGAATTTCTGTTTAAAGTCTGGATAGCAAAGCTTTAGAAACTGCACTGGTAGAGGCGGTCTCTGACTGAGGCAGTCTCTGACTGAGTCTTTATGAGAATTGGGAGTGAATTGAAACAGTCCCATCCTATCTCAATGCTGGTACATCTGGATGGCACAGTGGATGGTCCACAGTTATATGAAATAAGAACTCATGACGTACATTAAAGAGGACGCGTGAACGGCCTCTCCACTGGATGGAAATAGAGTCTAATGATTTTAGTAATACAATTAAATTGAATTAACCAGATGAACCAGGACACTCTCTGTGTGAAAGGTGATGCTGTGTTGAGCTGCTAGTGAGCAACGAGGTGTGAAAACCCTCTACTGTGAATGAGCTATGCATGCGTTAGGATTTAGACAGAAGCAGCTGGAGCTGGAAGTCAAACGAAATTAAAAGTTTTATCTCGATTGCAAACAATGACGGCCATGCTGAGACTAAATGGACTAAACAGATGCGCTTTGATCATATCTAGCAGTCTTGTGCAACTGAGAAGTAACTTATTGTAACATGTCATCAACATCTCAATTTTTGTTTATTTTTATTTTTCTACATCATTTGAACACAACGACTGGCGTTTACATTGTGTGAAGGTTTAATGATGAATGGATTACTACAAATGCTACAAAATAACACAGAAAAAATTATGGTTCCATTGACTTGCATTAGAAGTACAGTGTGTTGTGGTCCTCTCCTGTAGAGTAACTATTTTGGAGATATTTGTTGGGTTTTTTTTGTACAGCAACAATATAAACACAATAAAAGTGTTTACAATTGTGTGCTTGCTTGCTCACCTATGAAGATGTAACTCAAGCTAGCTTCTGGTTTTGTACTACGCCACTGAAATGTATTCCATCAATGTTATTTATTAATATAGCAAAGATCAGTTGTCCATCGATGGAGGGACATCCGAACTTAATTAAGAGTTCAAATTGATTTTGTTTCATGACAACCATAACACATACGTATTTGTGGTATTATAATCTTGTGAATGAAGCCAAACCACATCCATTTTATTCCTTTGTTGTTACATCAGCCCTTATTAACGTTCCAATCATCTTTCAGCCATTTAAACCACAGTTGGGCTGAAAAAGTTTTAATATGTGCCTCCAATACCAAGGAAGTGTTTTATATAAACAAAACCTCTGCAGATATTTTTTTTTAACTTACAGCGAGAAAGTTGTTCAGGTTTCAGAGAAACTTTTGGCAGTCAGTGTTTTCACAGTGTAATCAGAGGGATCGCAGAGGTATCATGAAGTTTATAAGCCTTTGAAGTGGAAAGACTACACCTTTGCCGTTTACACTTCTTTTGTTCAGAGCGTTTGTTGAGCAGGGGTTTTGACAGCAGAGCGCGTCACTCGATAGTTAAAGCTCAGTAAGTTGGGCAAAGTAAGCTTTTGATCTTTATTAAACTAAATGTACTGGAAAGTCAGTAACTAAGGAACGGCTTACCTGAACTTAGTTACCAGACGAGACTCACATATACTATAAGCCTTCAGGAGTCCAGTTGCCCTGATAGCTGTGCCAGAGTGGGAACCAGAAACAGGGCCATGTTTATCTTTCTCTTATTAAGTTAAGTGAACATCTTGAGTGTCCAAAGAAAAACATGCATCTCTATTTTTGTCAGTTTTCATATTGCTACATCATTGACAGACGCTCTTTGTATTCTGTGAAAGTTTCGTGATGTATGGACCAATAGAAATGCTCCTAAATCCTAAAAAACTCTTTTATTAATAGTTAAGAATATTTTTGGGCTCTCCTGTAAAGTTACTATTTTGGAGATTATCTTTGGACAGGGACAGTATACACATGACATGGGATTGATATACTGGAAACAGTTCATTTGTCCAATTTGAGTTGGAAGGAAAAGTTCAGTACTGGCCAATTTTGGCATTTAACGAAAATTTTAAAAAAATAAAATAACAGTATAGTGGCTAAAACTGTAGCTTGTGTTTGTGTCAAACAGCTGAATACAGCAAATATAGTGCTGTACAAAAGTCAGCGACCACCGTAATTTTTTTGTTTATTATAATATTATGTCAAAAAGAAAGAGAAAAAAGAAGCATCAACCGCTAAATATCCACATTGACGTTCCCTGTTGGTCGTTCAGTGTTGGTCGTTCCCTGTTGGTCGTTCAGTGTTGGTCGTTCAGTGTTGGACGTTCAGTGTTGGACGTTCAGTGTTGGACGTTCAGTGTTGGTCGTTCAGTGTTGGTCGTTCAGTGTTGGACGTTCAGTGTTGGTCGTTCAGTGTTGGATGTTCAGTGTTGGCCGGTCAGTGTTGGCCGGTCAGTGTTGGCCGGTCAGTGTTGGACGTTCAGTGTTGGACGTTCAGTGTTGGTCGTTCAGTGTTGGTCGTTCAGTGTTGGACGCTCAGTGTTGGACGTTCAGTGTTGGTCGTTCAGTGTTGGATGTTCAGTGTTGGTCGTTCAGTGTTGGCCGGTCAGTGTTGGCCGCTCAGCGTTGGCCGCTCAGCGTTGGCCGCTCAGCGTTGGTCGCTCAGCGTTGGTCGCTCAGTGTTGGACGCTCAGTTTTGGTCGTTCAGTGTTGGTCGTTCAGTGTTGGTCGTTCAGTGTTGGTCGTTCAGTGTTGGTCGTTCAGTGTTGGATGTTCAGTGTTGGTCGTTCAGTGTTGGCCGGTCAGTGTTGGCCGGTCAGTGTTGGCCGGTCAGTGTTGGACGGTCAGTGTTGGTCGGTCAGTGTTGGCCGTTCAGTGTTGGTCGTTCAGTGTTGGACGGTCAGCGTTGGCCGCTCAGCGTTGGCCGCTCAGCGTTGGCCGCTCAGCGTTGGTCGCTCAGCGTTGGACGCTCAGTGTTGGACGCTCAGTGTTGGACGCTCAGTGTTGGACGCTCAGTGTTGGTCGTTCAGTTCATTCCAGTCACATTCAGTGATGTTTAATCTCAGGCTTTGGGGAGGTCAGTGCATTGTTCTGAGAGCACCAACAGCCTTTTCTCAGTAGGGCTTCTTGACAGCTGCTCATCCTTTCAGATCCATAGTGCTTCTCACAGTGAAGGGATGAAGAGAACCATCCATCATATGTGAAGCAGAAGAAGATTAGGGACGGTTTTGGTGGTCTACCAGGTCTTGCACGATTGCTTTGAGTCACAACTTCTCGTTTTTTGAACTCTGGTTTGGTCTGTTTCCACAGGATTTTTTGACGGATCTGATGATGTCAGAGGTGGATCGGTGCGGAGACAACGAGCACCTCATCTTCCGCGAGAACACACTGGCCACCAAAGCCATTGAGGAGTACCTCAAACTGGTGGGCCAGAAGTACCTGCAGGATGCACTGGGTAAGCAGAGGGCACCTGCTCTGTTTCTTTAAAGCGTTGCTGATGGAGTAGCTAACGCGAGACCCACCTAGTATCTGATATTCCTCAGATACAGTCATACAATCCAGAGTATATAGAATCAATAATTCATCTGGGGGTTTTTTTTGTATGTGTGTTCTTTTTCTTTTCTTTTTTTCTTTACTTGTGCGGTAAGTGCCTAAGTTCAAAGCTTTATTCAATTATTAAAGAGATCAGTTATTCCTTGAAGGCCGACTGGCCTGGCTGCTATCGCACCACCAGGATGGTGGGAGAGAAAAGAGAAATAAGCTGCAAAGCCCTCAGCAGGATGTCTCTCACAAGAGCTTGTTTTTTTTCTGTTCAAAGAGATATTGTCTTTCATACACTTTCAGAATATGTTGGCGATCCCTCGCTCCTGCTCTGCTAGAAAAATCTTTTTAAAGAATATGAATGTGTCTTCATTCCTATTGATTTCTTTCTTTTTCTCTTTTCTCAATGACTGAAAAACATACAGATTGCTGCGTGACTTTCTGCCGCAGCACCCGTGTGTACTCCCCATGCATACGTACATACTGTGTTGTATTGCGCGCTTCGAAATGCGACAAAATGCACTGAATAAATTCACACGTCTGCAGCTTCTGTAGGTTGACAGCTGTTGTAAGTGCCAGCTGTGTGTGTGTGTATTTGTTTCAGGTGAGTTCATCAAAGCTCTCTACGAGTCAGATGAAAACTGTGAAGTGGATCCATCGAAGTGCTCCTCCAGTGACCTGTCCGAGCACCAGGGCAACCTGAAAATGTGCTGTGAGCTGGCCTTCTGCAAGATCATCAACTCCTACTGGTAATGCACAACCTACTGCTGCCTTTACACAACACCACACATACAATCCTTCAATTTAAGCCATCAGTTGAGTGAAATTTGTTAGTGTTGAAATTAGTCCAACACTATGATTGGTTGACTTCCTAATTGTGTTGATATGAAGTAAGAGTATTTCTACAGTGCTTAAATATTTAAATACAACAACAAAGATGACTTTATTAAAATATTATTAAAATGTTATTGACGTTATTAAAAAAACAGGCATTTTCAGCTGTGCTCAAATCTGGCCCTCTACTGTAATCAAGCACTCTGATTCAGGCTCCTATGCAAAAGATACTGGAAACTGGAAATAGTTGTGTATATATATCACCTATGGAGAACTGCCTTTAAATTAAGTTATGCAATAACTTAAGTTTGGGAGAAGGACCACACCCAAACTCCACCTCGCACTCATTACACGCCCCATATAAACCTCTCCTATGCCCTCAGCTTCTCGTGACGAAATTCGCACCCCGACTCCTCCCTCTCTTCCAACTCTTACTCACTCGTTACTTGGCAAGGTGGGGTCCTGGCTTCAAATCCCAGCAGCCGAAGCCACCCAGAACTCCAGCCCCAAGTTTCTCAGCGTTCCCCTTCCGTGCCCTGCCTTAGTGGTCTGCACTTTCCACCCGGTTACAGCTGAATTGAATATATAGGGAAGATATCATAACCATAGCAGCACATTTTGTATTTTATACTCTGTTTATACTCCTCATACTCTCTTCATACTCCTCATACTCTCTTCATACCCCTCATACTCTCTTCATACCCCTCATACTCTCTTCATACTCCTCATAGTCTCTTCATACTCCTCATACTCTCTTCATACCCCTCATACTCTCTTCATACTCCTCATACTCTCTTCATACCCCTCATACTCTCTTCATACTCCTCATACTCTCTTCATACCCCTCATACTCTCTTCATACTCCTCATACTCTCTTCATACTCCTCATACTCTCTTCATACCCCTCACACTCTCTTCATACTCCTCATACTCTCTTCATACCCCTCATACTCTCTTCATACCCCTCATACTCTCTTCATACCCCTCATACTCTCTTCATACCCCTCATACTCTCTTCACTCTCCTCATACTCTATTCATACCCCTCATACTCTCTTCATACCCCTCATACTCTCTTCATACTCCTCATACTCTCTTCATACTCCTCATACTCTCTTCATACTCTCCTCATACTCTGTTCATACTCCT
This sequence comes from Megaleporinus macrocephalus, assembly GCA_021613375.1. Taxonomy (NCBI): domain Eukaryota; kingdom Metazoa; phylum Chordata; class Actinopteri; order Characiformes; family Anostomidae; genus Megaleporinus; species Megaleporinus macrocephalus. The sequence goes on along the minus strand of CM038710.1, from coordinate 38,070,575 downwards.
CATACTCTGTTCATACTCTGTTCATACTCTGTTCATACTCTGTTCATACTCCTCATACTCTGTTCATACTCTGTTCATACTCTGTTCATACTCTGTTCATACTCCTCAAACTTTGTTCATACTGTTCATACTCTGTTCATACTCTGTTCATACTCCTCACACTCTGTTTATACTCTGTTCATACTCCTCATACTCTGTTCATACTCCTCACACTCTGTTCATACTCCTCACACTCTGTTCATACTCCTCATACTCTGTTCATACACTGTTCATACTTCTCACACTCTGTTCATACTCCTCAAACTTTGTTCATACTGTTCTACTCTCTTCATACTCCTCACACTATCTTCATACTCTCTTCATACTCTTCATACTCTGTGTGGTGGTATGTAAGGAGATGATGGAACAGGTTAGCTTTGGAGAGATCTTTAACAACTGATTTCCTACAAAGTCTGTAAACGGCTGTCTTCTGAGCAACGTCATCTTTTCAGATCCAGACCAGCTCCACACAAGTGAAGATGATCCTCGTCTAGGAGTTAAATCTGAGGCGGTAGACTGTGAGGCTGGCGGTGTCTGAGTTTCTTCTCCTGGTGCAGTGTGTTCACTCATTGTCAGCTTTAGGTGTGTTGTTTAGGCAGCTATGCTAGCTTTAGCAGTATGGACACTCTCAGTGCGCCCTCGCAGAAGCCTGTACTAAAGCGTGTGGAGTCGAGGCAGTCAGATATAAAGATATTATCATAGACGATATATATCACACACATATATCGATATATCTTTAGTCTGATATGATGTAATGTAATATAATGTGAGTGAAAGATCTTAGTATGAATCTTAGTGTTCAGTCCTCCAAGACTGTCTATGTGCTATTCATCTGAAATCAAGAGCGTGAGGAATTTGCTGCAGTTACAGCCTCTACTCTTCTAGTACGGCTGTACACTAGACGTCGGCACCTTGCTGTGAGGGTTTGATTGCATTCAGCCATGAACGTTATTGTTGGATGATTGGATCTGGATCACCTCAACTCAGACATATTCGTTGGAGCTCCATCACTCCAGAGAATTGCTCCACAGCCCAATTCTGGGGGCTTTATACCCCTCTGGCTGAGGTTGGCCTTGAGCTTGGTGACCTGTTTCAGAAGCTTACATTCTGTTGATTCCCTACGGAGATGACACGGGCTGTGTGGCCACATTTGAACCTGTGTCAGCAATAGGTGCACCTTAAATTAGCCGTGTCCACTTACATGAAGGGCTGTTTGAATCCATCTGGACACACGGTGCCCTTGTTTAACGTCTATTTCTCACCCTTTGCTTGAAGCACGTCTGCGTGGTGGAGCTGCCTGTCCGCTTATAGAGTCTATGAGGTAATACTGAAAGCTTCAGCACACACTGCCACCTGCTACTCAGCATGAGCGATACACATCTGCACCGAAAGCTCTCAATAGGAGAGCTACACAATTAGAGCGGCAAACAAAACACAATGTGAGATGTAGGGGGAAAAAACAATGAAATGAAAAGCAGGAAGCTGCTAGAAGCAGGCCAGGCAGTAGCAGCTGCTGAAAGAATAAATGATGCTGGACGTTGGTCTCAGCAGCATTAAGCATACTGCACTGAAGGACCATGCTTCATTTAGGTCCCTCCTGGACCGGGGGTAGAAATGAAAACATGCTTTAGTCCTAAGCCCTCTTTAAACTATGCTATAACCTCAACCCATATATGCTTATTGCGTGATACTGCATAGGATGCTGCACCTGAAGTCTTTGCAGACGGCGCAACATCGTTTATGCTCGTGTGTGCTAAAAGAGGTTCTGCCGAAAGGCATGTGAGGCAAGAGAAATGGCCACGTTCTGCTTGTGTGTTTTCTTTCGTTTGCCTAAAAAGTGGTGCTGCTCAGACAAAAGAAAGCCCTGGGCACGACAGCGGCAGTAATAGTAGGCCATAGTAGTTTTTTCCTGAAGAAGAAGAAGAAGAGTTCTCAGCTGCTCATGGCTGGGGAATGCCATCAACACTGAATACCCATTCTCCACAGTGAGAGTTTGAGGTCAGTAGGCTAAACGTTCTGTGCATTATGTGGTAGCTGCTCAAACTCAAGGGCTGTTACTTTATAGTGAACATTCTGTGCAACTTGGATTGCGTGAAACCTGTGTGCAACTAAATTGCGCTCGAGTTGCACAATGGATCGGCAACTCAGTCGAAACACGCTTGCAACTGTTGCAAGAACCTCAAGTTTGTGGGAACAAATTTCATGAAACAGCTAATGCAAATGCTGATGATGTCACACCAGTTCAAAGAGATTTTGATTTAGAATTACAATGAGATTTATTTGCCACTCGTGTTTGCACACATTTGCTCGCATCCGTGCACTGAAACACCCACATATATACACACACACACTAGTGAACATGCATACTAGGGGGCAATGAGCACACTTGCCGGGGCGGTGGGCAACCCTATACACAGCGCTTCTGGAGCAGTCAAGGGCACTTCAGTCGTGTCCTGACGCTTCATGGGATTGAATCAGCAACTTTCCAGTCACAAGGCTGGTTCCCTAACCTCCATCCCACGACTGCCTCTTATTGGACAGTTGAAAATTAGACTTTTAAAGTTTTTAATTTGTCAGTTTCCTGAGCCATGACAACAAACAAACTTGAGCATCTTTTGTAAGCAGCTGCGTTAAGAAGCCAGCTAACGGCAGCAGCTGTTCAAACGGCTGTGTGCCACGTTTATTTTTCTTTAGCCTGCTGTGATTGTGATCTACTTACATAGATAATTAATTTTCTCCTCTCTTGACATCCCAAAATTTTACACAGAGCTCAGATATCATTATTTAATTAAAAAAAATCATGAACTTAATTTGCAGGACTGCATGAGCAGAACCTCAATGGCTACTTAAATATAACAGGAGTAACATACATAGAATAACAAATCAAATTTGTAGTACCATGCATAGCTTGAAAACATACTCTACCAGCCAACGTATTAGAACACCACCAGTCAAACGTATTAGAACACCACCAGTCAAACGTTTTAGAACACAACCGGTCAAACGTTTTAGTACACTACCAGCCAAACGTTTTAGATACACTACCAGTCAAACGTTTTAGTACACTACCAGTCAAACGTTTTAGTACACTACCAGTCAAACGTTTTAGATACACTACCAGTCAAACGTTTTAGATACACTACCAGCCAAACGCTTTATTACACTACCAGTCAAACGTTTTAGATACACTACCAGCCAAACGTTTTAGATACACTACCAGCCAAACGTTTTAGATACACTACCAGTCAAACGTTTTAGTACACTACCAGTCAAACGTTTTAGTACACTACCAGTCAAACGTTTTAGATACACTACCAGTCAAACGTTTTAGATACACTACCAGTCAAACGTTTTAGTACACTACCAGTCAAACGTTTTAGTACACTACCAGCCAAACGTTTTAGATACACTACCAGCCAAACGTTTTAGTACACTACCAGTCAAACGTTTTAGTACACTACCAGCCAAACGTTTTAGATACACTACCAGCCAAACGTTTTAGATACACTACCAGTCAAACGTTTTAGTACACTACCAGTCAAACGTTTTAGATACACTACCAGCCAAACGTTTTAGATACACTACCAGTCAAACGTTTTAGATACACTACCAGTTAAACGTTTTAGATACACTACCAGTCAAACGTTTTAGATACACTACCAGTCAAACGTTTTAGAACACCACCAGTCAAACGTTTTAGATACACTACCAGTCAAACGTTTTAGATACACTACCAGTCAAACGTTTTAGATACACTACCAGTTAAACGTTTTAGAACACCACCAGTCAAACGTTTTAGAACACAACCGGTCAAACGTTTTAGTACACTACCAGACAAACGTTTTAGATACACTACCAGACAAACATTTTAGATACACTACCAGACAAACGTTTTAGATACACTACCAGTCAAACGTTTTAGATCACTACCAGTCAAACGTTTTAGATACACTACCAGTCAAACGTTTTAGATCACTACCAGACAAACGTTTTAGATACACTACCAGACAAACGTTTTAGATACACTACCAGACAAACGTTTTAGATCACTACCAGTCAAACGTTTTAGATCACTACCAGTCAAACGTTTTAGATACACTACCAGCCAAACGTTTTAGATACACTACCAGTCAAACGTTTTAGATACACTACCAGTCAAACGTTTTAGATCACTACCAGACAAACGTTTTAGAACACAACCGGTCAAACGTTTTAGATCACTACCAGACAAACGTTTTAGATACACTACCAGACAAACATTTTAGATACACTACCAGACAAACGTTTTAGATACACTACCAGTCAAACGTTTTAGATCACTACCAGTCAAACGTTTTAGATACACTACCAGTCAAACGTTTTAGATCACTACCAGACAAACGTTTTAGATACACTACCAGACAAACGTTTTAGATACACTACCAGACAAACGTTTTAGATCACTACCAGTCAAACGTTTTAGATCACTACCAGTCAAACGTTTTAGATACACTACCAGCCAAACGTTTTAGATACACTACCAGTCAAACGTTTTAGATACACTACCAGTCAAACGTTTTAGATACACTACCAGTCAAACGTTTTAGATACACTACCAGTCAAACGTTTTAGATACACTACCAGTCAAACGTTTTAGATACACTACCAGTCGAACGTTTTAGATTCACTACCAGTCGAACGTTTTAGATTCACTACCAGTCGAACGTTTTAGATTCACTACCAGTCGAACGTTTTAGATTCACTACCAGTCGAACGTTTTAGAACAGTTCTAGAACATTTGACAGGTAGTTTATATATGAGATCTGCTTGATTCAATTTACATGCTGTAGTTTCCCAAAACATACTATTTTTTCTCATACTCTCTGTCTGAAGCGCTCTGTTAGAGCTGTCGCCAAATGAAAATAGTCATAGTCTCAACTGTGACTCAACTGTGACTCAACTGTGACTCAACTGTGACTCAACTGTGTACAGTATGTGGAGGTTCTTCAAACTCTTTTTTTTTTACGAGGACTGCAACCAAACCAAGACAGACACCTGCTAAATACTGCTTTTCTGGGCAGGTTTGGGCTGATGTTCAGAACCGTAGAACATTATACCTGGTTTGGGCCTAGATTTATTTTCTAAGTGATGTTTTATATCGTCTGCCTCAGACTCACGTGTGACCCAAGGTGTGAAAAGACTGGAGAAAGCTGGTAAATCTCTGTCTGGCCTGAGTGGGAAACGGCGACTTCAATCATCGCACACAGCTCTGTGCCAAAATCATGCTGAGTAAAGAAATTAGTCCTTGCTCAACTGCCTGACACGAGACATTCCTTCAGGGAATTCAATTTCCCCTGCCTTTGAGGAGGATCTTAATTTAAGTCCCAGTTTCACCTCAGATAAGCAATCAATTCCTAACTGGGCTGCCTCTCCTCAGAACAGTCTTTCCTTTTAATTTCTTTTTTTTTGGCTCCTTTAAAACAGCTCGAGACAGCAGATTAGACCTGATTAGGCACCTCAGCAGGGGGGCAGTGTCTTTACCATGCTGATGTGAAGACCAAAGCAGGGCTGGATGAAGGGAGGGTAATGAAAGTGTTTGGGGAGTGAGTGCCATCCTGCATTGTTAACACTAGATTAAACACGCAGAGTGACGCTGGTTCAAAACAGTGAGAGAGCAGAGCTCATGGAATTTTCCCACTGCAGAGCTTTTTATTGCTTTGTATCAGACTCAATAGAAATCCAGCGTCTGATCTCATACATTGTCTTGTTAATGATCCACTTCATACTTTTGTCATGCATTACAGTGTTTTCATAAACAAATTGGAATCGATCTAGCCCTACTCCATGCACAGATTGTTCTTTCACATCTGCTTGTGCTACAAGTGTAATGAAACACCAGTTAATACAGTTTGGCCCAGAAGTATTTGGACAGTGACACAGGTTTTGGCATTATAGCTGTTTACCAAAACATATTCAAGATACAGTTATATAATCTATATGGGCTTCAAGTGTAGACTCTCAGCTTCTCTCACATTCTATTTGGAGGAGGGGTTTAAGAATTACAGCTCTTTAATATGAAGCCACCTCTTTTTCTATGGACCAAAAGTAATTGGACAACAATTATCTCAACAGCTATTTCATGGGCTGCATGAGCTATTCCCCTCGATTAACCCATCATCAGTTGAGCAGGTAAAAGGTCTGGAGTTGATTTCAGGTGTGGCATTTGCATTTGGAAGCTGTTGCTGTGAACCCACAACATGCAGCCAAAGGAGCTCTCAGTTGAAGTGAAACAGGCCGTCATTAGCCTAAAACAAAGAAGTCCATCAGAGAGATAGCGGAAATGTTAGGAGTGGCCAAATTAACAGTTTGGTACATACTGGTGAGCTCGGGAACTCAAAAAGGCCTGGACGTCCTTGGAAGACATCAGTGGTTGAGATGGCAGAATCCTTTCCATGGTGAAGACAAATCTCTTCACGATATCCACCCTAGTGAAGAACGCTCTACAGGAAGTAGGTGTATCAGTATCTAAGTCTACCATGACGAGAAGAGCAAATACAGAAGGTGCAAACCATGAATTAACCCTTAAACATAGAAAGGCCAGATTAGACTTCTAAAAAGGCCAGCCCAGTTCTGGAACAGCACTCTTTGGACATATGAAACGGAGATCAACCCGTATCAGAATGATGTGAAGAAGAAAGCACCAAAGCACACCACATTCTCTGTAAAACATGGTGGAGGCAGTGTGATGGCATGAGCATGCATGGCTTCCAATAGCACTGAGTGAGTGCTGTTTATTGATGATGTGACAGAAGCAGCTGGATGAGTTCTAAAGTGTACAGGGATATACTTTCTACTCAGATTTAATCAAATGCAGCAAGGTTGATTAAATGGCGCTGCACAGCACAGGTAGACAATGACCCAAAACATACTGCGAAACCAACCCAGGAGCTTTTTAAGGCAAAGAACTAGAATATTCTGCAATGGCCGAGTCAATCACCAGATCTCCTGGATCCTTTCATGTTCCACTTAATGAGAAATTGTAGCATACAACTTGGCCTGCTATTCATTTTTTTAAATAGTAGTTGTTGTGTAATCAGGCTTCATACGGTATAATGAAACAAGTTCTAGTTTACAACTATGAAAACTGTTACACTTAAAGCTAGCTTATAAGTAGTGGTGTAGGTTACGTTGTTATCTAAATCCTTAAAGATCTTGATTTTTAGGGTGTTTCCAACAGTCTGAGTTTTCGAGCCATAAACAAATGTAGAATTTTGAAATGAATAAACTTTAGATTTTCTAAAACTGACTTTTTCTTATTAGGGTAAATGCAGTTTTGCTATAATTCTGTATTGTGACTGTATCTACGAAGCACAGTGTTATTAACACATTCAGCACTCTGCACTTCACCACCCACTCTGCACTCTTCTATCAGTTTTCTATATTTCTATAGTGTATATTAGTGTATATACTGTATTTTCTTCTATTATTTTCTCAGAATAGATTTTTATTCTATGTTATGTTTATTGTTTATTGTTTATTTTATCTTGCTGTTATTAAAATATATACGCTACCAGTCAACCGATTTAGAGCACCACTGGTTAAAGGTTATAGCACACTACCAGTCAAACATTTTAGTAATACGCTTTGGCTTATAGTGTATTAAACCGTTTAGTAGTAAACTACCTGTCAAAAGTTTTAGTACACTACCTGTCAAAAGTTTTATATATATATATATATATATATATATGTATATGTGTGTTACCTTCTTATATATGTCTTATCTTATTGTTTCATGTGAGAAAGCAGTTGTCAAAGCATTTCATTGCTAGTTGTACCGTGTTTGACTGTGTTTGTAACAAATAACCCCTGGATTTGAAATGAAAGATGTAAACGATATCGCTCAGTGTGGATTAATGTGAAATGGTTAATTGTAAGGAAACTTATGGACGGTTCACCCACTGATGTGTAAACAAGGTCATCCAGTGTCATTGACCGTTACCAATATCTTTACAGTGAGGCTGATAGGAACCAGAGGTCGCAATGTCTAGAACCCAGATATTGCCATTTTATTTACTATCTACAACCACCAGTAAACCTACACGTGATGTTAATGTTGATGATGCTAAAAAACCTGATTTGACTTGTAATTAGTGCATCATAAACCAACATTGTGTCACCGAACTGAAGTGGATTGTCCTCCTGACGCTCATCTCTGTTCTTCAGTGTGTTCCCGCGTGAGCTGAAGGAGGTGTTTGCGTCGTGGCGACAGGAGTGCGGTAACCGCGGACGCCCAGACATCAGCGAGCGGCTAATCAGCGCCTCCCTCTTCCTGCGCTTCCTCTGTCCCGCCATCATGTCCCCCTCGCTCTTCGACCTCATGCAGGAGTATCCAGATGACCGCACGGCGCGCACACTCACACTCATCGCCAAGGTCACGCAGAACCTGGCCAACTTCACCAAGTGAGTGCTGCTCCAGGCGTGTGTGCAATAGTCTAACATGCATCCTCCAGCTCATAATCGACTTGATTAAATCCAACCAATTTACACACCAGTTATTGCCGGCAGTAACTAAAACCCAGTGTCGTTTTATGGTAATCATTTCTCGCTCATAGCTCATTCAGACAAGAGGAGAAAATGCAGATCAAATCCATAAACTTTCAGTCAAATCCACGAGACTGTACAGAGCGGAGACGTCTTGGGACTGTGGCTGAAAGCTCCTGTGCTGTGCTCTGAGCCTGTGTTCTATGTGGTGTGTGTAGGTTTGGCAGTAAGGAGGAGTACATGTCCTTCATGAACCAGTTCCTGGAGCATGAGTGGACCAACATGCAGCGCTTCCTGCTCGAGATCTCCAACCCTGAGACCATCTCCAACACAGCAGGCTTCGAGGGCTACATCGACCTGGGCCGAGAACTCTCCACCCTGCACTCCTTACTGTCAGAGGCAGTCACCCAGCTCGACCAGGTATGTGTGTGTGAACCCAGTTTTCATACATTTTCAGGGCTAGATTTAAGGTATGGCTTAGAAAAATGTTGTTAAATATACAATAAGACATATATCAAGTTTGTTACATATACAATAGAGCATATGTGATATATCGAGTTTGTTACATATACCATAGAGCATATGTCATATATCGAGTTTGTTACATATACCATAGAGCATATGTCATATATCAAGTTTGTTACATATACAATAGAGCATATGTCATATATCAAGTTTGTTACATATACAATAGAGCATATGTCATATATCAAGTTTGTTACATATACAATAGAGCATATGTCATATATCAAGTTTGTTACATATACAATAGAGCATATGTCATATATCGAGTTTGTTACATATACAATAGAGCATATGTCCTATATCGAGTTTGTTACATATACCATAGAGCATATGTCATATATCAAGTTTGTTACATATACAATAGAGCATATGTCATATATCAAGTTTGTTACATATACCATAGAGCATATGTCATATATCAAGTTTGTTACATATACCATAGAGCATATGTCATATATCAAGTTTGTTACATATACCATAGAGCATATGTCATATATCAAGTTTGTTACATATACCATAGATCTTATGTCATATATCAAGTTTGTTACATATACCATAGAGCATATGTCATATATCAAGTTTGTTACATATACCATAGAGCATATAGAGCATATGTCATATATCAAGTTTGTTACATATACCATAGAGCATATAGAGCATATGTCATATATCAAGTTTGTTACATATACAATAGAGCATATGTCATATATCAAGTTTGTTACATATACAACATATCTATACATCTGTACATCATTGCTGTACATAGAAAAACTCCAAAATCACAACATTTCATCTCTTCTTCCCTTTTAATGCAAATCAATGGAACCAGATTTTTACAATTTTTATAAAATTGTAAACAGCAGCTACTGGGTTTGAAGGATGTTGAAAATTAAAAATGGTCAAAAATGAAGATACATGTTTGTCTTTAGACAGCAACGATACGCTACATATATATGATATCATAGATACTTTCATATGAATGTAAAACATACAGGGGACATTATCATTTAGAAGGTGCGGCAGTGCTGTGTCCATTCACTGTCCACTCTATTAAGCAGTCCTACCTTGTTGGTCCACCTTGTAGATGTAAAGAAACAGAGACACCTATTGCAGCACACTTTGTGTTCCTGTAGTCCTTCATCAGTGGTCACAGGAGAGTGTTTGCTGGATAGTTTTAGTTTTTTGCTGCATAGTTTTAGTGGTGGACTAGTCTCAGTCGAGGTATATGTCTGCGCCGGACTAGTTTTTCAGTCCCTCTCCTGCCCACTCCCTTTTTATATATATATATATATATATATATATATATATATATATATATATATATATATATATATATATATATATATATATATATATATGACAGCCATATGTCAGGCTTGCCTTTACCGACTGACCATCTAACGGCTCCAGTTCTGTAGCACATTAATGCAATTCGTGTGTTGTTCATGTGATCGTTTGCTTTGCTGCTATTTAGAATAAGTCTAAAAGTGTCTTATTAATGTATTTATCAATAAAAAATATTATGATATTATTATTATATATTATGTTAGCTGTGCATGCTGATCACTGTGTGTCTTATATATAGATTATTTATTAATTAGCAGAATGTTTCTATATTTTTTATAATTTGACAGATTTTTTTAATGCCACTGCAGTGCTGAGAATGATCCATCTCTTTAATGGTACCTGCCCTGTGGTGGTCCTATGTGGTCCTCAAAATTTAAAAAAGAGAGTGAAAGGGGGTAACACACTGTACGTACACACACACACATATTATTATTATTATTATTAAGACATATTATTATTATTATTAAGACATATTATTATTATTATTATTATTATTATTATTATTGCCGACATGTACTGAAAGTGTATAAAAAAAGCAGGTGTGTGTGTGTACAGATTTCTGAGCTATAGGTTCAATCCTGCAGTCCACCACTTAATTAGCCGGGGCTGCAAATGAATTTGACCCGCAGCGGGATAGTGACCGTGCCCCTAATTTTTTAGTTGTCTGCTCTGCTTTGTGTTTCTGCATAGTATTGACTCCTCTTCTTCTTTGTTGTAGAGCACTTAATTTAGATCTTAGGGAGGGACTTTATCACAGCCCACTCTGATTAATCAGAGCAAAGAGAGAAACACTGCTTCCTTAAATACTCCGAGGAGATTGTGTCTCTCGCCTCGAACGCAGTCGTGATTAAGGCGTGCTAAGCTGTCGATAATGTTTTAGGAAGTAAGTGTTTTATTGAGGTAGATATTCTTTCCGGGGGAGGAAATTTTGGACCATGCAAAGTGCGTTAACGAATGCTCGGCACATTTGCATTTGTTTACATCCCACTGGGCTAATCTCGCGCCGCCGTAGAGGCTGATATCACAGTCCTGCCGCGTCCGCTCACAGCCCCTTCTTCACTGCTCTCCCGCTGTTCTGCTTCAGAGCACGGCCGCTAAGCTGGGGCCGCTGGTGCGGATCCTGAGGGACGTGAACGTGGCCCTGACTAACCCCACTGGGGCTCCGGTGCCGTCGCCCACAGAGCGAGTGGGATCACCCAGCCTGCCCGGCTGCAGCGTCTCCACGGGCCTGCAGAAACTGGTCATGGACACTGAGCTCACAGGGTAAGAGAGAGAGCTGACCTCATTACAACACATCTCAATATCTTCTGCATGTACCATGTAGCCTCTGCACCTACGGCAAAATTTCCAGGTATTTCCAAGGGTCCTGGAGTGTGGGGTTGGATCTAAACCCAATAGACGTCCAAGAATGTAGTTTGTTTGGTATGGAGAGACATTAGTCTCAAAACAATTGACAAATTTCACACACATCACAAATAAGTTTCACTATTCACAAATAAATATATCCCAATCTGTGTATCACAGCTTGCCAGTTGTATGAATTCTGTTAAATTTATGAATACATATTTTGGATTTTCATACATGCATTATAATTTATATGTGAAAATGAACACATTTGTTTATATTTTCATTGCATATTTTTTATAAGACAAGGTCTTAAATTGTAAATAAATTAATAAAGTGTTGAATCTGCATTTGTGGATCAAATGTGGCAAACACGCCGCCGCTAGGGGGCGCTGCTGGTTTTGGCGGAATTGTGTAAGCTCAAGGAACAAGAGTGACTTGAGTGTCACTATTCACCATATTTGGCCACACCCACTTTCAAGCATGTGTTTCTTCCACCTTTGTGTTAGAACTTCCGCTCAGCTACCCAAAATGAATACAGTTACATGGGAGGAGACCAGAGAGACAGTAAGGAGCTCAAATGGGACAACAATGTCTCATCCAAGGTTAATACCACAGTGAGTGGATGATATGAGAAGGTGGTCTAAGGTTGCTAATGGAGACATGTTTAATTACTCTGTACTCTCGGAAGGTGTAGACGGTTCAGCAATGAAAAACTATAAAAGTACTGAAGCGTATCAGTACCTGCACAGTGGGAAGGTGGGCGAGTACTCCTACACACAGACGGTGAGATTATATTTCTGAAAGCCGGTTAATGCCAAGTCAAGCCAGCTGCCCGAGCCTCTCTGCGTGGGTGTTAGTTACAGTCCAGATAGCCTAGCGCGGTGAACACTGATCAGAAAACAGTTACTTAACTGATAGACTCACAAACACCTGACACGTCTGCTTCCTCTGAGCTTCATAAGTGAGACATTTCTCTGGATAAGGAAGCTCTGGTGCTGGTTCTCCTCCACAGAATGGTGAGAGCAGACATACAGAGGTTTGGGTGGAGGTTTTAAATTTAGAGCTTCAGTCATAGATGCAGGTCCTCTTCTTTGGAAGGCGGCCCCCCAACACTCTGATCTTTATGTGCTGTGTTCGTAACCCTATTGTTCAAGCCAAGTTTTCCTCTTCTTCCAATTACTGACTCCCTCTAACTGAACATGTTATGCTAGTCATTTTATATGTTTATTGTCGTTTTGCTTGTAATTAATATCAATGTATTTGCGGGCGCACCAGAAGTTCTAACACAAAGTAAACAAAGATGGCCTTCCCAGTGTTGTCATGGAAAATAGCGTGAATAATGAAGCAGCGAGTCGGATGGGTAATAAACCAAACTGACTATTTTTAAACTGGTTAAACTGCTTTAGTGGAGCTGATTGGCCAACTTCATCAGTTAACAGGTGCCGAAATCCGACTCCCAACCCGAACTCTCGGTTTCATTTGTGATGTGTGTGGAATTTGTGAATTGTCTTTTACACATTGGTCAGGTGTTTTGAGACTAATCTCTCTCCATAGTTCGCAGACCCCACTAGGTATCTGTCTTATGATTAACTCTAGTGAATTCAGTGTTTCACTTCATTCCCCAGTCACTGAGTTTGAAGCTCCTCCTTGAGAATCAGTGGTGAGTACACTTAATGCTAGCATCATTCTAGGCCATTAAAGCTGCCCGCTTCGTAACTGGCAGTTCTACATCAGCGCTGCTCAATTAAAACCCACATCAATCAGGAAAACAGACTCAAAATTCATGGTTCAGAGTCTTAATAGCAATTTATTTTCAAGAATGTTAAGATTTGCATGTTTCTTGACTGTCAGTTATTTAATAAAAGTGAGAGACATGTGAGAATGGAATACAGTGAATGTGACAGAGGAGTTGCAACAACCTGACACTACTTGTAGCTGTAGCTACCCGTGCTTGAGGGTGTGGTTTGGGATATGATGTACTGGGTGAGTGTGAAATAAAGGAAATCCTGTTGTTTTGTTGGTGCATTATGTAAATGAAGCCTCACTCAGAGAACAGTGGTAACAAAGAATTAAAACTTTTATTATTTAATTATAACTTTATATGCTGCTATAAAAGATCTTTATTATCGCAGCAGCCTTCAAGCTGAGCTCCTTTGAAAACATTATAGGGCTTCATTATAGCCGCTCATTGTTTTCGAGAGCGGCTGATATTGTCTCTTTGTCCCGCTAGAGTGATTAGTTTGCACATTCTGCAGTTTTGCATTTCCTGGCTCAGTGACTCTGTTGCTGAAAAGCTGGGAGAGCGGCTGAAAGTTATAACACCTCACAGTTCAGCTGATTAACTGACATGTTCCTGTGTAAACTGTGTTATTTTGTGAAGCGAGTGTGTGTCTGGATGTTAACAGCTAGATGCTAACGTGGCCAGATTTGAAGGCATTGTCTGTAATTGATTGCATTTTGTTTATGCTGATGTATTTTTTGGCTGTATGGTGAGCATATGCAGTGTCCAGGTTTACATTAACACTGTGTACATTACAAATGTATTCTCGTTAGCGTTAACATGTGTTAGTCAGACTAATTAGTGATGAAGTGATAAATTATTTCAAAACGGTGTAAACCAGCGTATATGTTAATTTAAAAAATTGGGAATTCTTTTTAATTTTGTTATATTATTTAAATGTAATTACATGTTTAGTTACAGTTAATCAACCAGTAGAACCTGATCTGCAAATGTTTGTTCATCATAGAGAAATTAATAGCTTTTTTAAGACTTTCCTACGGTGGCCGAGCAAATTCACAAACACGCTGCAAAACCGTCCACAACACAACGGAGGTGTTTCTGGAGAACACTTAAAGGACCTGGGACCACATAGTGCGACACAATGTAAACAGAACCACGCAGAGCCGCGGTAGCGTCTAATGAGAAGTAAGTTTAACTATATTTAATAACTATCCAGACTTACTCCTCATTAGACGCTAGTGATAACCAGATCAAGCCTCTTGAAGCGTTGAAGCTTTCCTCCAGATTGTTAAAAAAAAGGTTCATTACTCGAAGCTTCATGTGCACACGAACCCCCCTACTGGCCAAAACTTTTATTGTCATTTCAACTATTTGCGAAGGCCTCTTGCAACATTGTCAGCATGGGATCAAGTATATACATAAACACCTTAATTTCAGTATCTGTGGTTAATCATTTGTTCATCTGATCTGTGTTTGATTGTATGATTTCAGTCAGTAAATAAATCCAATGGTATGTGAGATATTGATGTTAAAACTGGTGCAGTGGTTTAAGGAGATGGGACAGTGATTGTGGGGTGATGGTGGCTTTAACTTTTATTAAGAAACAATAAATCACACCGATACTCGAACCATGTCCAGAACCAGCGCGGCTTCAGACGACATCAGTGACGTCACTCACCCTTAACGAAGCAAGCCTCCATACGCGCTTCATAAACGACTTTCTGAATTTCTCAACACGAGCTCCGAAGCATCGGTATCATTTCCCATCACTGTTAGACGCTACCGCGGCTCCACATGGTTCTGTTTACATTGCGTCGCCATATGTGGTCCCACATCCTTTAAAGGTCCTCTGGAAACACTTCCAATGTGTTGTGGATAGTTTTGCAGCACGTTTGTGAATCTACGGTGCACTGAGTCTTCTCAGCCACCGTACTTTACTGAAGAAGACTAGCGCTGAAAAGTTCGTCTGTCAATGAGCAAGCAAATCTAGGCTTCATTGAATCATTAACATCTGACATTGTCATTGGCTTTCAGTTTGTTCTGCACCTGCATTCACTTTCATTGGATTCAGCCGCCAATGGGAATAACACAGCAGTATGTGCTATATTATACCACCTTTTCTAAAAAAACATTACAGCAGAAGACTGCATTGAGAGGAGCAGCTTCTAGTGCCCCCCTATAGGCTCCTATACAAAGCGCCTATGAGGGCTAAGCCAATATATACCTGGAAGAACCTGTGTTCGCCGTCGTAAGACCTGAAATCCATTCAGTTTTTGTAATTTGTCATTAAGCAATTTGTTAAATGATCCGTACATCCAGTTTAGATTCAACAGATTTCATAGACGTGAAATCTCATATAAAGTTGTGAGAAATGGGGTCCTGAAAATGGCAAGATGCACCCAGGAATAAAATTATGTTATCTACTTACAATGCAACTGTCACATTAATAAAAAAGCTTGGGCAGTAACAACAGAAGCTTGCTTCAGTGAGCTGCGAGTGAGAGATATCCAATCATATATGCCTCTGTTATCACTAGCAATAACAGCCACTGCAGCCTCCTGTTAACTGAGATGTCATCATTTGTGACTTTGATCTGTTTTTTCTTGGCTATACAGGTTGGTGGATTTCACCAGACTGCCCTCTCCGACCCCCGAAAACAAGGATCTGTTCTTTGTTACGAGGAATTCAGTCATCCAGCCGTCGCCCGCCCGTAGCTCCAGCTACTCTGAAGCCAATGAGCCGGACGTGCAGCTGCCTAACGGCAGCAAAAGCCTGTCCATGGTGGACCTGCAGGACAGCCGTAGCCTGGAGAGCGGCCCCTGCACCTCGTCCAGCGACCCTGCCAATGACGGCCAGGGCAGCGGGGCGTGGAACGCCCGTACCCTTAAAGGCAACGCGGTCGCTGGACCCACTCTGAGGAAAACGGGCCAGACGCCCACCACCCCGAGCGCTGAGACCGTCCCTGGACGGCCCCAGCTGCTGGCCCCCCTGTCCTTCCAGAACCCAGTATACCAGATGGCGGCCGGTCTTCCGGTGTCGCCCCGTGGAGGCGGAGCAGCTGATTCGGGCTCAGAGTGCCACAGCTCCATCAGCTCCCAGGGCAATGTGGAGGATGTGGCAACTACGGGGCCCAAGCACCAGTTCGTTTCCCAAGGCAACGCAGGCGCGGCAGCCGGAGGTGGAGGAGGAGGAGGTGGCGGAGGAGGTGGCAGCGGCAGTGATGAGTTTGCAAGACGCTCAGGGGAATTCACGCGACGGCAGCTGTCGCTCACCGAGACCCAACACCAGGCCAACGTGCCGAGGCAGAACAGTGCCGGCCCTCAGAGGAGGATAGACCAACCTCCTCCGCCCACCGTCACTCGAGGACGCACCCCTCCCAGCATGCTCAACACCGCCCCCTACCCGCGGCCCTCCAGCGGCAGCATGATGTCGTCATCGCCCGACTGGCCCAGCGGTGGCGCCCGGCTGAGACAGCAGTCCTCTTCCTCTAAAGGCGACAGCCCGGAGACCAAACAGCGCACCCTCCACAAACAGGTGAGAGCAGACTGCCTAGTTTCAGTGGGTCCAGCACATTTCTGCACCACACAGTCTCCTGTTTTCCACTGAACTTCTACTTATTGTTGCAGATGCATGTATAACAAGCTTCTAATACGATGCTGGTGCTTCATAGATTAAAATAAAATAATATTAAACATCTTTCCAAATTGATGAGCATATGATCACATAATGCTAAAAAAACTGTATGAACTGGAGAATACTGGGAAGTTACAATTCATATCCAGTTTTTGAGTAGGAATCTACATTCCAGCTCAATTTGATTTGCAGCCTTTGGTGCTTGTGTGTAGTGTAAGCCTGTCACAAATATTACAATTGAATCAATTATTTGAGATGTTCACAGCTATTTAAGCTGACTGCAGTACAATCATTAGAGTTCACATTAATACTTTACTGCAGAGGTCACTAATAGACGGACCACGGTCCGGGTCCGGAACCAGACGTTGTCCAATGCGGACCCAAACTGATAAACTGTTGAGAATGATTTAATTATTATTTTTTTTTCATTTAAGCGTTAAAATTATTTTTAAGCAGCGGAGCTTTTCTTGTCTTTACGGTATGCGGGCTTTGTGGCACATTAACCTCACAGACCGATCGCGTGCATTGTATGATCACCAAAGGCGCTCCTCAGCCAATCAGATCTGTGCATGTTCGGGAGAGCGGCGCGCACACAGGCGAGGTACGAAGCGAGAAGCAGCAGTCAGAAAGTAAAGCAGGTTGGAGAAAAAATAACGTGCTCTAAAAAAGGAAAGTGAACTTTTCATATTTTGCAGTCCAGTGTAAATTTTCACAGCAAATTTTGATTTAGTCTTAGTCGTAGTCTTTTGACTAAAATGTCATTAAGTTTTACTCATAATTTAGTCACCTGAATTGTTTTTAGTTTTAGTTTAGTTTTAGTCGACTAATTATCATAAGAATATAGTCTAGACTAAATCTACAGTCGATTCAGTCGACTAAAATATAAAGAGTGATAAAATCTAAATGCTTTTTCTTCAGTTCCCTTCAATTATAAGTCATTATATACATACATGAAATGAAACATTAATTAACCAGTTATGGAATAATATTCATGTTTGAAAGACCAATACACACAAAAACAGATTTAACAAACATTTGAGCTCCTCAGAAACTGTTATTTTATCCATGTATCATCTTTTTATTTATCTCTTATTTATTTAATAATTGTTATTAGTGCTGTTAATCTAATTAAATCACATGCTCTGTGGTTAACTAATCTACATTAATTGCATTTATCACTTTTTAGATCACAGTGTTTACTAGAAGCACACACTGCACATTACGTACACTAATTAATTATAAATAAAGTAACGACAGTTCATAGGCTCGTATGGTCTTCCTGGGGTTAGACCAAATTTGTTCAAGTGTGCGTTTGATTGATGGCTACCCAGCTTGTCCCGCCTCTCCATATGAGCTGAAGTAGTTATGATTGGATGTTTTCCTAACTTGTCGCTGCCTTTCACAAAACTAAATCAGTTCTGATTGGATGTCGTCCCTGCCAAACATGTTCATCTCGTTTTTATTCAATGACCAAAGTGTCAATCAACTTCGTCATAGTTTTTATCCTTCATGTAGCTTTTATTTAGTTATCGTCTCATTTTCGTCATAAAAAAAGGTTCATTGACGAAAACTATGATGAAAATAGTTTGTCAATGAAATTACCACTGTTGCAGACTCTTGTCTCCTGGAACAGTAAACCAAGCCCCCGTAAACATTCCTAGATTTGTTCTCAAGGCAGATTACTTGACAAGAAGTCGGTCATGCATAATTATGGTATATTAACCTTTTCTTGTTACTAAAAATCAGTTCATCAAACACCTGAAAAGACTCTTTGGTGTCTGATTTCTAGATATTTCACTCTAGAATTGATTTAGATGTTCAAACTGTGAGTTATAATTGAACAAATTGACCAAAACAGTGACAGTAAATGGATAAAGAAAAGTTTTTATAGGAAGTGTAGCTTTCATTTATTCATGCTATTTTCCATGACAACACTGGGAAGGCCATCTTTGTTTACTTTGTGTTAGAACTTCCGGTGCGACCGCGGATACGTTGATACTAATTACATGCAAAACAACAACAAACATATAAAATGACTAGCATAACATGTTCAGTTAGAGGGAGTCAGTAATTGGAAGAAAAGAAAAAATTGGCTTAAACAACAGAGTTACGAACACAGCACATAAAGATCAGAGTGTTGGGGGGCCGCCTTCCAAAGAAGAGGACCTGCGTCTATGACTGAAGCTCTAAATTTAAAACCTCCACCCAAACCTCCGTACGTCTGCTCTTACCATTCTGTGGAGGAGAACCAGCACCAGAGCTTCCTTATCCAGAGAAATGTCTCACTTATGAAGCTCAGAGGAAGCAGACGTGTCAGGTGTTTGTGAGTCTATCAGTTAAGTAACTGTTTTCTGATCAGTGTCCACCGCGCTAGGCTATCTAGACTGTAACTAACACCCACGCAGAGGGGCTCGGGCAGCTGGCTTGACTTGGCATTAACCGGCTTTCAGAAATATAATCTCACCGTCTGTGTGTAGGAGTACACGCCCACCTTCCCACTGTACAGGTACTGATACGCTTCAGTACTTTTATAGTTTTTCATTGCTGAACCGTCTACACCTTCCGAGAGTACAGAGTAATTAAACATGTCTCCATAAGTAACCTCAGACCACCTTCTCATATCATCCACCCACTGTGTTATTAACCTTGGACGAGACAGTGTTGTAACATTTGAACTTCTTATTGTCACTCTGCTCTTCTCCCATGTAACTGTATTCATTTTGGGTAGCTGAGCGGAAGTTCTAACACAAAGGTGGAAGAAACACACGCTTGAAAGTGGGTGTGGCCCAATACGGTGAATAACAGTGGAGTTTTTAGGCTCCAGCTTGGGGCTGGGTCAGTCAGAGGACTTCCTTTTAAAATAACATAACCCACACCATTGTTTACACACGATATATATATATATAACAACTTGATTTTCCAGCAACTCTGAAGCTAATGAGTCTTTGTGCTTGCTGGTGGAACCACACAAGGCTCTTGAGCCGAGTTCATTGTAACATTCGTCTCACAGTTGGGCGAGAGGGGGAATGGAGCAGACAGGCTGAATTAATAGCTGGAGCGGAGACACTTGGGTAGTGATTAAACGACTGCACAGATTGTCCAAACTGTTCATCTCAAGTCTGGCGAAATGAATCTTCATTAAAAATTGATCAAGCATTTCCCAGCCGGGCCCGAAGTGCGGTTGTCACCTTGAAAAGTTTTAACACAACATCTAATGCCTTTCTGTCTTCTGAGTCAAGTGCGCGCTGGCACAGACGTGCCCCGAAAGCCGAGCCAAACCATTCAAGTAAACAAACAAACAAAACGTTAATCAAACAAGCGGCCCAGATGTGGCGCAATTAGGATGATTAGTTTTAAAAGATTTGCGGCTTACCTCACAGACTTTGCCTTACTGTGCTCTGAGAGAGCAAAGCTAAATAGCGCACAGTGCGTTCACACTGGAGAGAAATAAATAAGGATATATAATATATTATATATATTTGTAACATTCTGTTTTCTTGTTATCATCACGGTTGGCCTTCACAGACGTCGTCCCTGTGTTTACTGTTTGCTCGACTAGCTGATGCGTAGATGTGCGTATTCATGTTTGCATGTGTGCTGGGTTTTAACCAGGCCCCGTCTCCAGTGAATCCCGGTGCTCTGGACCGCACTGCTGCCTGGTTGCTAAATATGAATGTGCAGTATCTGGAGCAGGAGGGAATTGACCCAGATTCCAGACACAGAGAGGACCTCCCAAACAAGGACGAGCTCACACAGACTGAAAAGGTAAAACTCGCAGCACTTACGTAAGTAAAACACACCGATGGCCTTAGGGGACCAAGCACTGGTGCAGCATAAAATATGCATTTCTGTCTTACTTGGTATTCAGTCGCTTTCTGTTTATGCTCAAAGTGCCCGAGCAGAGGACACGCGGCGGAGTAAGGAGGGGTACCTCATTCTGCTGTTTTGTTAATTTCACTGTGGCTTATCTTCGGGCAGCCAGCATGCCGGCTAAACGTGATTTGTATTCACTGCATCAGCACGCATTTAAATGTGTTCATTTTATTGTCAAAAAAACAAAGCCTTCCTAAAACCCACCCGTCTCACAGAGACTGAAGTTTGTTTATTTATTTGTTTATCTGTGTCCTTCTTAAAGGCATATGACGATTGCCAGCTTATTAGTAATACCTGCCCACATGCCTCGTAGCATATTGGCCATCCTGACAGAAACCATATAGGCCCACTTTGTAAGTTCACAGTAACTGACTACCCTGTATCCTGTTGCTGCACAGTTTATCAGCCCCCCTCTACAGTGGACAGGGCTGCTATCCAGAGTAAGTCCGATAAAATATTGGGTTTCAAGTTGGGGTCGGGACCATTATTCCCATGCAACATCAGTGCTTGGTCAGTCTCGGGTTTGTTTTTAATGAGTTTTTGTTTATAGGAATATGTTTTTATTTGAAGGTACACGCCTTCTTTTGCACTTTCTAGTATATTTTAACAGCAGGTAGTTCCTATCCTAAAATCTGATTGGCTAGGTCTTATTCACATCCATTAAATATACAATATAAACACACCTTTGACCACCTCACAACAACTTAACTCTGCATTAGTCTGCAACAAAAGATCTTTGTGCTGTTATTGGAATAATCTTTGGCTCCAGTGCTTCTCACATAGACCATAGAGTATAAACTTTTAAGAACACTCTTCACTATAATAAAACTGTGCTAATGCACAGCCTCTCGTAGCTTATTGCTAATATAAGTCTGATATGTGTACAGCAGAGCTGTTCTTATTAACTGTTTGCTGTGGACATAATTAAAAACAACATGCTGAAAGGGAACTGTTTTAACCTCGTATCCCGGCGGCTAGATCAGATACAATGCACACAGGTCTTGTAATAGTAGTTTGAGTTCTTGATAGCATGAAGATCTGCACATGATATCCTCAGAGACTCGTTTAGTGTGGATGCTGACGTTCTGCAGGAATTAGTTGCCAGAAACAAACAGGTTCAGGTCATTTACTGTACCAGTCAGGCCTTGGTTTAATTCTCAGATTGGGATTTTGGTTCCTGTTTGTGAAGGCCGCTAACTATTATTGATGTGGTCATACGCTTATTTGGGCTTTCTCATGCATTTCAGTGGTCAGCACCTAAAATACCCAGCCAAGAGTGTCTCTGTGGCAGAGGTGTCAAGTAACGAAGTACAAATACTTTGTTACCTTATCTAAGTAGAAATTTTGGTACTTTACTGGAGTAATTACTTACTCCTTCTTTGTACTTTCTACTCCTTACATTTTAAACATAGTCTTGTTACTCCTATTTCATTTCAGCTTGTTTTCATTCATGTACATTTACATTCCAGTAAAGATTATTGATAACATGTCTTTGAAGTTTGACTTTGTGCAGCATAACAATACTTATAGACAACTAGTCATCATATCTTCTGCTCCATGAAACACATGTTAATGCTCAGTAGTAACAGATATGCTTCTTTAATATATTTACATTGTACTAAACTACATTCATTTTCAATGAGCGTATATGCGGCTGAAACAGGAAGCCTAGCGCATCCCAAATTGATCAACATTAACATTTTAATATAACATTATAGTCATTATGGCTTTTAGAAGAATGGGGTTTTTTGGGGAGGTGGGCTGGTGCACTATAGAGAGTATAAAGCTTGACTTGATAGTTTAGCTTCTACAGAAGTATTTTTAAACCCTAGTATCTATACTTCTACCTGAGTAATGAATGTAAATACTTTTGACACCTTTGCCCTGTGGTCAGGGTTAGAAGATCACAACACAAATTATACATGCAAGAAGATTAGCTGTACACCAGTTAGGTAGAGCTGGACTTTGAGTCCAGAAACCAACAGTTTTAGAGTTTGGGGTTGGATAGACATCGTTACAGAGGCACACGAAATACAGAAGGGCTGGAAAGTGGAGTTCTGTTTTCCCCAGAGTCATCGTTTCGTCAGGAAGCCGAGCCGAAGAAGAAAGATAGCAAGATAGACAGAAAGAGAGAGGAACGAGGCTTGTTAGAGATTGCTTTTCCATCCTGTTCTAATGAATGATGAATCCAACATGCTGCTCTGAACAGGCAGACCTGTGGTCTCGGAATGCTCCATGGGAGGAACCTGTAGACTTTGATAGCAACATATTACCTCCAGTGTTCTCTACAGGGAGCAGCTATTATACCTGCACTGCCTGATGGGGGCACATTGTCTTCTTTTGAAGTAGTGGTTGATTTCCTTGGTTACATTTCAGTTAAGTGCAAAAAAATAACACCTGCAAAAGTTTTGTTAACATAAAACAGCTGTTCACTAATAGTCTGACTGTATTTTATAGCTGTCAGCTTCACGTTCATCAAAGAGTCTTCACTGGTATGGAAAGCAAATTATGCCTAATTAGTGCCAGCTTTCTTTTTGGAACTGTTGTTGTAAGCACTTCTTCATAGACCCATCAGTTTTGAGAAAATACAGTTTTCTTCAGTCATTTTGATGAAACTTAGTCTGATGGTGTGATACACAAAATAACCGGAGTGTAAAGTCAAGTCAGGTTTACTTGTATAGCACTTTTTACAATCATGTTATCACGAAACAGCTTTACAAAAGTTTAAAAACATGAAGTTATGCCTTGTAAGCATGCCAGAGACGATGGTGGCAAGGAAAACTCCCTCAGATCTGTAGGAAGAAACCTTGGGAGGAACCAGGACTCACAGGGGGAGACCAGTCTTCCTCTAGTCAAACAGTATTCACAGTTTATTTATCTAAATCCAAAATAGAACTAAGAGAATCTCTGTTTGAAGACTGGATGGTAAAAGCTTTAGATGGTAGAGGCTGTCTCCGACTGGGATTGAGCTAAACAGTCCCAACACATCTTAATGCTTGTACATCTAGATAACACAGTGGTGCAGTCGAGGTTATAGCAGATGGCATGAATGAGGAGGAGATCTGGTTGATGTTAGGTGAGGAGGAGGCCCTGATGGTCAATCCTCCAGCAGTATTTGGCAGGACAGGATTTCAAAGATTTGAAGGATTTGCTCCTAGATTTCGATCTTTGAGCAGGTCAACAGGGGACTGCTTTTATCTTATTTGAATGATTGAATCATTGCTCACTAGCAGCTCAACACAGTCACAGCAGGTCACACACCAAAAGCCAAATGTGTCCTAGTTTATTTGATTATATAAATAAACAAATATGTGGGGTGAGAGGCTACACACCTGAGTGCTGATGAGTGATGATTATTTCAAAGAAACAACTGCTTTTTCAAAGAAAAACAGCCCGATCGAAGCACATGTTCAATCATTTCAAGCCAGTAATGTAAATTAGCACTTTATTTTGTTGGAAAAATAGATGTCTGAAAACCTGTGATGGCTGGTGTAGTGTTGTTTTGCTCGTTAAGAGGCTCTGACACTTAAATGGTAGACCGTAATCCTAAAAGCATCTTGTATCTGAGTTTATTTATTCAGTATGATCTCTTCCCTCTTATGTCACTCCACTGTCAATATGCATTGCTGCAGCTCTGTACCTGGTTATATGTGCGCTGAATAGGTTTGTCAGCTGAACCAGATAGCATTCTCCAAGCCCTGTGTCTTTCTCCAAGGGCAGATAAATTCCAAGGTCTGAGATAAACCTTTCAGAGACAGCTTTTCCCTGCGTGCCTGTTTAGTCTCACTTCATTAGCGTGAGTAACATTGAGAGAAGATAACTGTAAGAACAGTCAGATATGGAGTATCCAGGACGATGTGAAGTTTGCTTTGGCCTCATCTATAACCTTGAGTGTTATCTGAAATTATCATTACATAAACATTACATATGAATGTGTGCTTATATCATAATTAAAAGTAGGGATTAAAGTGATTTTGATTCCCAAATCTCTGAAATGTTATCAAGCTTTCATTTTTTACCATGGTGAAGGAAATGAGGGTTGGGGAGGGTTGGCTCTGAAGCGAAATGACATTTTATTGGTCTGTTGAACAGAACTGCAGATGGTTTTGGAGTGCACAGTGGAGGTGTCTAGAGGTGCTGAAACGTATATCATTTCTAAATGCAGCTTATTTCAGTTTTCACTAATAGGGCTGTAGACATGGGCTTACATTTGTTTAAAATATATCATCGCTGTCCAATGAAAAACAAGTAAACAGGAGAGGAAAAAGAAAAACAACTTTACAGGAGAGAATAAAAACTGACTTCACTTTCAATGCAAGTCAATGGAAACAGATTTTCTTTCAGGCTATTTCTATTGGTCCATTCAATATGAAATTTTCCCACAATGTAACTGGCAGCTGTTGTGTTTAAGTGATGTAGAAAAATAGAAATTAACAAAAATGAAGGTAAATGTTTTTCATTGGACAGCGGTGATATACATTTTTACAAGTGTGCAGGATATCAGGAAGATACTGAAATAGATCAGACAAGTCAGGTGGTCTTTGTCATTTCTCAGTACATCATATATACACTGGAACAAAATTAGGGCTGCACCTAACGATTAATTTTTTAATCGGTTAATCTAGCGATTATTTTTTCGATTAGTCGATTAATCTAATGACAAATTTTTAGATTACTCTGAGTGTGTTAGGAATATTTTTACTTTGTTATGGATTTGTAACAAATGGATGATTTTGTGTTTGTGTGTGTGTGTGTATATATATATATATATATATATATATATATATATATATATATATATATATATATATATATATTACTCCAAACTGCCCTCTACTGGACGTGTTGCTCAGCGACCATTTCAATGAAGCTGACGCAGAGAAGTCTGAAGGCAGTGACTGTGATATCGCTTCAAACGCACGCAGACGGAGTATAAATTAGCCTTTAGATGTGTTAATAATTTTAAAATTTTAGGCGTGGCCATCGTTGCGACGCATCGACGCATGTTATGCTAATCGGCGTAATTTCCCCAGCCCTAGAAATGCTCTAAAACAGCTCCAACACAAAATTCTGGTTACATTGACTTGCATTAAAAGTAAATTCAGTTTTGGTCTCTCCTGTAGAGTTGTCATTTTGGAGATTTTCTTTGGACAGCCACGATATACATGGAAATGATTCAGAGCAATAATCTGTTATTGTGAAACCTTACTGTGAAAAGTAAATGCTCTTCTTCGTACTTTGATGTTGCACATATATTGTAGGGAATTAGCCAGCGTCTAGCTGACAGGATGGTGATGTTGATTTATTAGATTTCATCATGCTGAAAACTCTCAGATATAATAATGGGGTCATGTCCCAAACCATCAACTAGTGTGCTCACTGTTGTGGGCGCATGTCTGTATAATACAGAGTGTGTAGCGGCTATGTGAAGTTGTACAGAAAAGCTGCTTCGGCAGAGAATAATCTAATCAGAGTAATCTAATCTAACAGGTAAGCGTGACTGCATGTGCAGTTTTTGGCAGCGGAGGGCGAATGACTATTTCTGGGTTCATTGGTGGCATATTTAACCTTTCATAAGTAACATGGAGGTAGATCCGTGTGTGCTCACATCCCAAATCCCCATAAATCAGAAAAGGGAAGTCAGAAATGTGTGTGCACCACTTCAGCAGGGGTTCTTCATACGCTTCCATGTACAGAACAGACCTTATTTTGGTTTACTCTGAGTTTTTGGCTCAGATCTTATAAACACTCCTCCGTCTTTCTCCTTTTTCCTGCAGTATCAGCAGGAGATAGCTATGCTGCAGGACCGCCTGCGTCTGTCCGCGAAGAAGCTGGAGGAGTACGAGATGCGTCTGCAGGGTCAGGATGAGCAGACCCAGAAGATGCTGCTGGAGTACCAGGCTCGGCTGGAGGACACAGAGGACCGTCTGCGCAGGCAGCAGGAGGACAAAGAGCTGCAGATGAAGAGCATCATTACCAGGTGATTGTTGTTGGAGTAAGACAAGAAAGATTTCAGCATGTCCGTGTGTGTATATATATATATATATATATATATATATATATATATATATATATATATATATATATATTTCCTGGCAGCGTATCAGTGCTGATGCACAGTACAAAGTACAAGCGAACTTGACAGGTTTGTTGGTAGACCTGCCTTGTACATTAACTCACTGATCATTTTAGTAGAAACATCTACCATACAGGTACACAGAGTAGGTGTACAGAGACTGATTGTAATCTTCCCCATCTATCAATAGAAAGGGACCACCAGACACTATTTGAGTGGCGGGCTATTTTCAGTACAGCAGTGACACCAACTTCATAGTTACATAGTAGTGTGTGTTGCAGGCAGTGGGGTTGCCACAGTTCTAAACCCTAATGGTCACAGCTGGCCTTAAAGAAACAGCCTGCCTTCACTGGTAATAGACTTAAGGAGAAGGAGGAGCTATAGGCTTTTACTGTATACCTATTAGATTTTACCAGTATATATGTATATACTGGCAACATGTGTATATTTATATACTATGGCAAGCCGTTTAGGAAATCATTATATATATATATATATATATATATATATATATATATATATATATATATATATATATATATATATATATATGACTGAAAACTCTGAATATATGGAATGAAATATGATAATATAGAATGAAAGTCTGAATATATGAAATATAACTCTGAATATACATTCTATAATCTCAAGTTTCATTCCATATATCCAGACTTTCATTCCATATTCTCAAGTTTTCACTCATTTTGTAATATATATATATATATATATATATATATATATATATATATATATATATATATATATATATATATATATATATATGTAATATATATATATATATATATATATATATATATATATATATATATATATATATATATATATATACACATTAGTGGACCAGTATGTGTACACTATTATAATTAGTGGTAAAATGGCCTGTCAATATAGATAGGTATACAACTGTGCCAAATTCTTAATCCTATGCTGATTGTTTAAAAGCCTTTAACCAGTAAGAATATCAGATATCATTAGAACAGATGTACATAAACAAATACAATATAAAGTAACATGAATATCTTATTGAGAAAGAAGTAGATCAGATCTTGAGCTCCAGTTTGAAGAACAAAGTGTAGTTCCAGATTTCTCCTGGACACCCCAGACATTGTATGAATGTATTCAGTTCCTTCAGCAGCAATCTTGATTTAGCTTAATGAAGTACTGAGCAGTCAAAGCAGGTATTAGATGAGAACTGTAAATAGTACTGGGTATGTACTGAGGTATGTAAAAGCCTTACTTACTCTATTAATACTTACTCTAATAATCAGTCATGAACACCACTATCATTATGGATATAGCCAGCTAGTTAAAGCTTCTCTCACTAAAGTTTGATCAGTGAAGAACACGCTGGACGTACATTCGTCTTCTACGTTCTGAGTAAATCTATTATTTCGGTCTGCTGCAGGTTAATGTCGGTGGAGGAGGAGCTGAAGAAGGACCATGCAGATATGCAGGCCATCGTGGACTCTAAACAGAAAATCATCGAAGCCCAGGTAAACACGAGATACAAATCATCACCGGCCCCACTTGCTCGAGCTTGTCCGTCCTTGATTTAGTTTTTAACCTGGACACAGAGGCAGGTTTTATTGCCAGTGAGAAATCACTTTCATAACACAACAACACCCCCCGGTGTTCAGAATGAAATCACGCAGAGGAGAGGCACGTCCCTTTATGACTTAGGAAAAGATGATGCAGCAATGTTCAGCCATAAAGAGTTTAATGGTGCGATGGTTTCTTGTGTTTCTACTTCTTAATGCGGTTAGAACATACAATATATTCCCTCAATTACATCTGTGTTGTGTGAATTATTCTGTTCGCCTGTTATCAACTTTAGGGGTGGGCACAGCTGTGCTTGCAGATTTTGACGTGATTATATTGCTGTGCTTAGGAAGGAAATCGTCTTGTGGTCATTGGGTGGTCAGTGCTGTCGGTGATTGGCCTGTTGCTTGTTTATTGCAGGGAACATCTCACTGAGCAGTGCCACCTTCTTTTAAACACCTGTCCGATACACACGTAATACTTAAACCATGCATAAAAATACATAATACGATGCGTGTTTGGACGTGTATTATATAAATATACGCAACTTAAAACAAACTCAGATGTACTGCTTGAAAGTAGATGTAACTGATGAAACACTACTAGCCTCAGAAATACAGTGAAGTATTAGAAATGTTTGTGTGATACTAACCTGAGTGTTATATTAAACATCTCGAAAAGTTGAATAAAAAATTGTAAGATATAAAAATGATAAAACACAGCCAGACATGATCTGAGAACTGTGTGGGCGTGGCTAATCAGCAGCTTGATTGACAGCTGTCTGTTCAGCACTTCTAGCCTGTTCTTTACCTCATACTAAACATCATTCAGTTGTGACACTAATTGGACTAGAAAAGTCACACACACACACACACACACATGACTCACACACATACATACACACACACATACATACACACAAACACACACATCATACACAGTACACACACACACATATGCATCATAGACAGGACTCACACACATACATTCACACACACACACACACATACACAGTACACACACACACATATGCATCATAGACAGGACTCACACACATACATTCACACACACACACACACACATACACATCATACACACACACACACATACACAGGACTTACACACACACATCATACACACACACATTATACACAGTACACACACACATCATACACGCACACATCATACACACACATACACACATCATACACACACACATCATACACAGTACACACACACATCATACACAGTACACGCACACACATCATACACAATACACACATCGTACACAGTACACACACACATCATACACACACACATACACAGGACTTACACACACACATCATACACACACACTATACACAGTACACACACACATCATACACACACATACACACATCATACACACACACATACACAGGACTTACACACACACATCATACACACACATACACAGGACTTACACACACACATCATACACACACATTATACACAGTACACACACACATCATACACACACATACACACATCATACACACACACATCATACACAGTACACACACATCATACACACACACATCATACACAGTACACACACACATCATACACAGTACACACACACATCATACACAGGACTTACACACACATCATACACAGTACACACACATACACGTACACATCTTACACACACATCATACACAGGACTCACACACACACATCATACACAGGACTTACACACACACATCATACACACAGTACATCATACACAGTATAATTTCAGCTATTCTTCCTTATATTTTCTTATTGTTTCATGTAAGCAGGCAGCAGATATCAAAGCATTTCACTGCAAGCTGTATCATCTATGACTATATATGTAACAAAGAAACTTGGATTTGATTGGTTGAATCATGGATAGGTCGATCGCTCTGTTTGAACATATGGTCCCTTACGTTCTTTCTCTCTCTCTCTCTCTCTGTCTCCAGGAGAAGCGTATAGCGTCTCTGGATGCAGCTAACGCTCGTCTGATGAGCGCGCTGTCCCAGCTGAAGGAGCGCTACAGCATGCAGACGCGTAACGGCATCTCGCCCACCAACCCGAGCAAGCTGCAGATCACAGAGAACGGAGAGTTCCGCAACAGCAGCAACTGCTAGCAAGGCCACAACACCCTGCTAGGGACAAGGGCTGTGGGTAAAACCACCAGTGGAAAAACAATCACTCTCTCTGGACTTTAACTACTTTAACTATTCAGTGTGAAATGTAAAGTCTGATGTACATGGCTATAGATTTCATATCCGCTTCGACAGATGAATTTGATCTTGGTCTTAGTAGACACAATGGGTAATTCAGTGATGAAGTATAACAAATAACCTGCTAAACTAGGTCTATGACGTTCAGCTGCCACGTCAGCTCTGTTTTTAAGTAGACATGATGTCACTTGTACGGTTCGTTGAGTCGTGTCTGTTTTTAGATGAACAAGCGAAGATGTCAAATGGGACGGATCCCGTTGTGCGCGTTCGTAGCCCTCGTCACTAAGAACACAGTGCAGTTCGAGCGAACTCTCCTTTTTTTTTTTATTTCACATTTAAAGATGACTAGTTAGCAGCATGTTAATAATAACAAATGAATATCATTATTTGTGGAAGCACTTTTTTTAAAGTGTTTTTTTTTTTTTTTTGTATTTTGCATCTACTAGGCGAGCAACACAAGAAGGCAAGCTGTTGTTTTTTGATACATTTGTACATTTTTCCTGTATACATCTTTCTTTTCTTGCCTGAAGCCTCCTTTCTTTGCATGTCTCAAGTCGTACCAGAGCTAGCAGTAGCACAAAAAGTTGTCTTTGTTTCAAAACTGCTCATGGTAAGAAGAGACCTCTCAACTCGGCATTCGCGTTTAGTTGCATACTTTTTGTATGTGCGTACATATTAGTCTGATTAGAGGCACTCGGCCTCGTCGATGTACATAAGACGTTCACGTTGTCCTTTTTTAATTTGTTTCTTTTTTTATCGTCTCTTGAGAGAAGAGAGGTTATTGAAAGGCTTTTTGTACAGTGTATATTCCTATTTGCCGTGTTCAGTTCCGCAGTGCTGTATTAGAAGTCTAAACTGTTGAGCTATAAATTTCAGGTGCTGCTTTCTAGGCACTACAGCGCTCGCTGCACACCCCCCCTCCGGACCTTCCGCAGGTTTTCCTCCTTCATGATCCGGCTCTCCAGCTATGCTGTGGCGTGGGTAGATAACCGCTTACTGATGCTGCTTGTCGTTCTCGTGTAGGGCGGAGGATTTCTCCTAGGAAAAAAATAAAAAAAGAAGAAGAAAAACAAACAACAGCAACAAGAAAAAACCCTAAAACTCGTTGGCGTCTGGCCCTCTCCGTCTGGCTCTATGCACTTTCTTAGCAGTAGAATGCACTCCTTAACCAAAACCTGCATATACAGACTCATATTTAACTCTACACAGAGATATTAAACATGTACAGTGTTGGTCGGTCCTATAGAACAATATATAGAATAGCGTGGAAGCGAGGATGCTGAAGGTACAGGTATGCGTTCTTCGCTTTTCCTCCACAGCACCTGTTCTCAGGGCAGCCACAGCAGTTAACACAGCATGACACTAATCAGTCTATCCTTGCTCCGCCCACGAATGCGTTCTTTCATAGTAACTGCTGCTTGGTTGAGCGAGCTTTAAAGAACCGTGGCATAAATCTTATTCAACCTAATGAGAAACTGTAGCCTAAAACAATGCCTGGACATGTTGATACCCAAGACTGAACTACTGGTCTGTGTTGTTTGGTGGTGTAGTCTATCAAGGGTGGCCAGGTTGGAACAATGAATTTGCCACCAATCTAATACGCTTAGTTTGATTGCAGCAGGCCGTTTCTGAACTTCTGGGAGTCCAAAGTGGGGCCCATAATTATGCAACAACATTTTGTACCGATGTAGCAGGATAGTTTAAATACAGTGCAAGTGTACTGAACTGATTCACATGATTTAAACAGCAAACATCTAAATCTGGCTACCATTGTAAACCCTTTATACACAGTCAAGTCACATTATTATGATACCTGATTGCCTTCCCTGGGGCGGATGGGATCTTCCAGCAAGACATCCGGCTAGAAATGTCCCACATTGGTTGGAGGAACTGGCCATGACTTCCAAGTACTACCCTGGACCCAAAGTCCCTCAGACTTGAACCTAATTCAGCATCTGTGGGACCTCCTAGATGGTGGTGTTCACTCTATAGATCCTCCCACATGTGCCCACCAGCAGCTGTGGGATGCACTGTAGTCAGCATAATTCCAGATCATTCCTACCAGAACCTTATTGAGTCTCCCAGTCTGTCTAGCCGCTGTCCGTGCTGCACTCTGTGGTTATTCTGGTTATTAGCTGGTGTTTGTATTAATGTGACTGGACTGTGTGTTTCATTGGCAAACATGAAAATCAATTCATTCTGTATATTGATTGATTAGGAACGTTTAATATATGCTAAAGTAAATACACTGTATAGACAGACAGAATCACAAATACAGAGATATACAAACTGAAAAAAAAACTCCAAAATGTGTCTCTAAAATGAAAACTTTACAGGAGAAGAAAAACATACAGTACTTGTGATGTAAGTCAGTGGAACCAAACTCCTAAGTCCTGTTGGACCATTTCTTTTGGTCCATCATAAAACTTACCCACAACAGACATTTTCAAATTACGTCAAAAAGGTTTTGTCCCCGCAGTAGCTAGGGCTGTGTATTGGCAAGAACCTGGCGATACAATACGTATCGTGATACAGCAGTCACGATCCAATATATCGTGATATTGCAATATGAACAGGTTTGTCAGTGCTTACAATACCATTTCACTCTTGTGCTGCTTGTTAATGTTGGAGTGGACCTGAAAATGGATTACGACACTGCCATCTAGTGGTTAGAGGTACATAATATCCCGATATTCGATATTTCAATATTTTCTTACACCTCTAACAGTATTATATATCGCGGCTGTCCAAATACAAACATGTATCTCCATTTTTGTCAGTACTTATTTTTCTGCACCATATAAAGACGACAGCTGCCATTGAGTACATTGTATACAAATTTCATGATGAATGGACCAATAGAAATGCCCCCCAAAAAAATGACAAGAAATTCTGGTTCCATTGACTTCCACTGAAAGTAAATAGATTTTTGTCCTCTTCTGTAAAGTTGCCATTTTGGAAACTTGTTTTTCATTGGACAGCGATAATATCAATCTCCTAGGATACATGCATATACACTTCTAACCTAGCAGGAAGGTTATAATCATGACTGCATGAGATAAACCGATTAATACCCATTTAATCAGTAAACTGCATACCACAGTTTTCACACGCATATAATTTAAATAATTTTAAAATGTTATTCTGCTCTGGAATGAGGTCTCACTTGGTCTGATGTGAATACTGTATACTTCCGCCTCATTAGGTCAAATGTGATTTCTACCAACGTTCTGTTAAACTTCATCAACAAAGCAATAACTGCTAGAACATTCTAGGACGTTTGAGGGCGGAGCGTGAATAGGTCAGTTCTACAGTTCTGTCTAGCCTGCTGAGAAGGCTCCTCCTCTCCGGAGATGCACAGTACTATTTTTTTTCTTTTTTTTTTTTTTGTAAGCATTAATAAATCGTCTCCCACTGCGTTGACTTTTTAAGCTGAGGTGAAGTGGGATTTGCGTCAGGGTTTATAGAAGTTGGTTTTAAGAGTGTCAGTTTAGTTATGCTATTTTTAACAGTCACCTGTGGGAGGAAGAAAAGGATTTTGAGAAAAATAGCTTGTGTGTCTGGTTTGGGTGAAAGCTTCATACGGGGTAGGTTAGCGTTCCTCCATATCTTACAGATCTTTGGATTTGTTTATGATTTGCTTTTTGTTCCCAACTTGTAATTGTGAATTTGTTTTTAATTTATGTTTTAAATTATGTCCACGTCGTTTATTTATTTGCGCGTGTATTTTGTCCTCCTAGCCGGACTGTGAGAGTGTTGATGGAGCTGATGTTGAGAAAAAGTGCAGAAGGGATTCTCAGTATTGCAGGACTAGCGTTCTGACTAAAGTGGTCTTAATGTGCTCCTTCCATTAAGCGTCCGTTCAGCCTCTAATTATGACTATTTTGTTTACAGAGAATATGAATTGTGTTATATATAAACCTATAAAGCGTTGCACATGAGCTTCCTCTGTCCTCTTTCACTGTTGAAGGCAATAGTACTGCACACACAGGCCATAAAGCTCCAGGATTACAGTAATACGCTCCTCCCACCTCGAGAAGAGCACATTCTGCTCTTTTCTGTTACCGTGGGTGAGGAAACATCCACCTTCTCCTTCTTTTTTCCCCCTTTTGGCATGCAAAAAGAAAGCTCAACGTTGTTTTCTAACATCCCACAAATCCTCCTTTTGTATGTATGTTTAAAAGTAATGTTTGCAAGTTTGCTTCATGTAAATATGTTGAGAAAAACAAACAAAAAAAAAACTACCGATATATGGAGAGTCATTTGTGTTAAAGAGAATGTTCTGTGCAATTAATGTACAATTGCCACTAGAATTATTAAAGTTTTATTTAGCTATTTCAAGGTTCTGCTATTGTTGTTTGTTGGATTGAAATACAGTCCATTGAAAAATAAACATGCTTTATTTGTGAAAACTTATCAAAAGGTACAGACAGAATGTATTTACTGCTTATTAGATGTGTGTATTGATAATCTACATGTTTAGTAATAATTAGTGGTTCTAAAACCAAACCAGTCCACTATGTGTTAAGAGAGAGGCTGGGTTTGAATATCCCCATACCAAGGGTCTACCATCAGTCTGAAAAATATTCTAGGGGAACATTCTCTTTCTGAAACGCTCTGTAGGAGTTTCTGTGTCTTTAAGCCCACCATCTGATGAGTCCAGTGTGCTGTAATTAGTCAGCTTACCCACTCTGTTCTGATTGGTCAACCCCCAGAGCAGCATCTTGCCACAAGTTCCAGTTTTTCTCACAAAGGTGTCTGTTCTGCTGTATCAGTTTAAGCCAGAGTCCGACCCTGAAGGTCAGGTAGAGCAAGCTGGTAGTTCTGATCCACCTTAGCAAGCTAGAGTGGAGCAGGAAGTTTCACAAGGGTAAGTTTTTACTGTACTCTGTACACAACTGTATGTGTTGTGTGAAGGTGTATCAAGCTTACTGCTAGGCAACAAGGCTTGTGTTGTCACCTTGTAACATGGAAAAGGGCTGGAACTCCAACAAACCATGTAAGGTAGCTGAGAAACGTGGTTCCTGTGGGACAGAAATTCCACTTCTAGCATGTGCTTTGGGTTTTATAATTTTCCAGAATGTTTACATGCACAAAATGCTACAACACCCTAAAGAAAGAGAAAAACTGGAAAAGAATAGCTCCCCTTCAAGACTGTCAAACAACCTTTCAGAAATGAATAAATGAAAAGTTATTTCTTCACATTCTGCTGAAGACTTTAGTTCATTTATGAATAAATAGCCAAAATTGCTCCTTTTATGTGACAGTAAAGTATGAGTTTATGCAAATTTGTGATATCAATACATATGATTCTGTTAGTTAAAAATAAGGAGTTGTGTTGATGAATATTTTAAGTCATTAAGTTTATAAGAACTGTTAGCATTAGCTACACTCTGCTTTTCAGGGACATTGAAGGTTGAAGCTTCTGGAAGCCAAGCAGTGAACAGAGTGAGCACAGCCAGGTAACAGTACGAGCCGCAAGCTAGTTTTCCCTCTTTTGTTCAATGTTTTGAATTAAGCCTATAGTCAAGATACAGATTGGAACCAAGATGTTTTTCCTGAGAACCTCACACTGCAGCACATTATATATCACTTTCCTACTACCAAAAAATAACTGCTTCAAAAAGTTAGCGGCCAGCGAGCTACCTAGGCTAACCGACTCTCACTGAAGCTGGTTAGAAACTGAAATTGTACTGGTTAGCTCTGTTAGCTCTTTAGCTTATCTGAAGTGGCAGCCCCCTTTAGCACTACTCACACAACATGAACCCCCTACTGATTGCTTTAAAACAAGTTCCTCTGTGTGCTGCTACACTATTGCTGTCACTTAAACCATAAACCTCAACCTAAGTCTGATTTTTCCTTCTTCTTTCTTTCCCGTAGTTAACTTGTATTGCTGGAATGAATGTAAAATGGCAAACACTGAGAATTGGAGATGCCTGGACAGATTTGTTTGCATGTAAATCTACTTCAGCTGCTTTCCTGATTTGTTTACTCTGCAAAGAAACAGACAGACGCCAGAAAGTCCTACTTTTGTAGAATTATCAACTCGATAAACAGAAGGGGTATAAATATAAGGGGGAAACGAAGAAACACCTGGGAACCATTACAGGGCAGGGCAACCGAACAAACACAGGTAAATTGCACAAAGCAGCATTTCTCAGTTAGCCTGATGAATTAAGCCCTAAGCCCAGCCGGTCCAATAGGAAAAGAGCTGAGAAACATTCTTACTGGACAGACCTCAGTCCTGCTTTGTGGACTACACCCCAGAAACACAAGCGAAGAGAAACAGGCAAGGACCAGGACAGGTGAAGACGGGACATTGGACAGTATTTTCATTTAAATGTGATTTTCGATTCTGAGGTCAAGATTTTATTTAATATTTCAGATTTGATGTCTTGATTCTGAGCTTTTATACTTGTTAACTAATTACACATATCTGTACAGATACACAGATACAAAGTATGAACTTTACATATTGTTTTAGCTCAGCTAGATACAAATCCTCAAATGGAAATTAACCCTAGAAGGCATGGTCATGTAGTGATTAGCACTGTAGCCTCACAGCAAGACGATCCGGGTTGTGTTCCTGGACCGGGCCGTTCTGTGTGGGGTGTGTATGTTCTCCCTGTGCTTGAGTGGGTTTCCTCCGGGTACTCCAGTTTCCCCCCCACAGTCCAAACACATGCATGTTAGGTTGATTGCTCACTCTAAATTTCCAGTAGGTGTGAGTGTGTGTTGGCCATGGGATAGACTGGCGACCTGTCCATGGTGTACCCCACCTTCACCCGACGTTGCTGGGATTGTCTCCGGCACCACCATCACCCCGCCCCCATGACCCCAACTAGCAGGATAAAGCAGAAGATAATGCATGGAAATAATATTTAAGTGGAAAAGCATTTTTTAAAAGCAATTAATAATCCAGAGTTTAATTACAGAGTGTAACACTAAATGATAGGAGGTGCAAAATACAGTCTGCTGGTTTAGGCATTGAGCAGTAACCTGTCTGTGGTCATTACAAAGGGTTAATAAGAAAAACACTTGGTGAACTTTTTTTTCCTTCAAGTGTGCAGACTATACAGCCTTGAATGCCACCTAGTGGTGATTTAATGCAAGAACGCACTTAAGACACATATAATGTGATCAATGTCATTTTAAATTCTCTGTCAACATGAAAGCAAAACCAAAGTATTAAAAATTCCTGAAAATGTGTTTTAGGTCCCAAAAAGAGAACATGTGGTCACCCTAGTATCTGTCCACTTCTAAGTTCTCATAGCTGCTTAGTTCCTCTGTTGGATCTTCGTCAAGTGACAGACCAGTGAAAATTTGACAGCCTTCATCTGAAGCTTGTGGTAAATCTGAAAGCTCACGGCCTTTCCGCCTCCTGGACTTCAGGGACACGTTACACACATCGTCCAGAGGAGAGCACATCACACAGCCCATCCTGATTCTCCTCAGTCACTTATCCAACGACTGCAGCACTGCTCATGCTCCACTGGCTGGAATCTGGTAGATATGAAGCTGGAAAGCAGAGTTCAGTCAGCGTTTGTGTTTGGCAATATTAATAAAATCATGGGCTGGACAGAGTACAGATTTTAAACTGACTCCGATATAATATACTATATCATTGCTGGCCAATGAAAAACATGAACCTCCGTTTTTGTTGAATTTTATTTTTATGCATCATTTGAATTTGACAGCTGCCGTTTACATTGTGTTTTTACAACGAATAGACAAATAGAAATGCTCCAAACTAGCTTGGAAAAAATTCTGGTTCCATTGATTAAAATTAAAAGTGAAGAAGGTTTTTAGCTTCTCCTGTGAAATTGCCACTTTGGAGATGTTTTCTTTGGGCAGCGATGATATATATACACACTATACTATGGTATAATATACAAGTATACGCTTGGTGAAATAGTACTCGAGTAAAAGCCCAAAAATACTTGCTTGAATATACTAGAGTATCAAATGTAAAAGTACTTCCATCCTGAATAAAATCTAATGTAACCATATTTTCAGAATATGTCACAGTACATGATATTAATGTTTTTATTGATTGAGTTAATTGACTCACTGAGTTGTGCTAGCTATGCTCAAACAATGCTTTAAAATTGTTTTACATAGTGACACCAAAGTAGTCATGAGAAGAGTCACACTCGGGGGTTGTTTTTCTTATAATGTGTTGTTTATTGAAGGGATCATGACTATACAAACAAATTTTGGATACAAAGCTGCAGACGTCTGCAAAACAATTTTCTAATGGTGACAATCTGAAGCAGTGGATGTCTTCAAAGAGTCTTTTGCAAGAAAGAAAATGACGGTCTGATAATGCTGTTTATAATAAAAATACTTTTTTGAAAACAGGACTATTACAGTATCCAATAGTAACAATATATAACCAAACAGACATCCGCTTCCAAGACAGAAAACATTCTTTTATTTTTACATTTTATGAGCTGCTTTTTGCAAAATACACAGTAAGTGACACAACTAATAAGTACACACAGTAAAAGACACATTTAACTGTTAACTGCCAGGTCCTGAATAAAACAATTAAATAATAAAGTATTTGGTAAGAGCAGTTACGATTACAGTGTATGTTCAATACATCATGGCTATAACAGCCCTTATCTATTATATATATATATATATATATATATATCACTAATAGTAAAAAGCAGTATAACAGTATATACTGATGTTGATGATATATGATGTAGTACTACAGTTATCTCATTTGGTTGATCGTGTAAAGAACTAGCTGGATTAGTTAATGAACTGCTCGTTAATGAGGATTGGATGTACTTTAAGAAAGCTCGTAGGCGTCCATAATTTTTGTTATTTTATGGTTCTGGCTGGTACCAGTTCAAACTTGTGTGTTGGTAATAGCTCTAGGCTTGTTTGCTCAACCAGCATAAGCCACTTTTCTTTACTTAACCTGTTAAACACTGTTCTTACTTAACTCAGACAGAAGATGTAAGTGTTTAGATGAAGGTAAATGAAAGTATGTGAACTCACCGCTGTGGTTAGCTGACTGCTACTCGTTCTTTATCGGTGTTGTCATGGTCAGTGCTGCTTCTTTGTCTGTTTAAATACGAGTCTTGTGCTTGAGAGCAGAACGTTCTTCATTTACAGTGCTCTAAACTCGTGATTTCTGGTTGCCGGTAACTCCAAATACCAACTCCACAGAAAACTCTTTCATTCATTATCAAGTATACGTCTTTGTTTCCACTCCCATTGTTCATTTTATCAGCGCTACTTACCAAATAGCATTTTATAGTTCAGACTGTAGTTCATCTAATTCTCTCTATACTTTACTGTGCAACATTACTCAGGGGGGGGGCACATTTGCTAATATGAATCAAAGCCCACCCTATCCCCTAAATATTACCTATAAGCTGATTCCACTGTACATAAGGTAGTAAATCACTGTATGTATAGTGACGTAGAACAACATTTGTGGAAATACAGTAAATTACAAATAAATAAACAAAATACAACATTATCTGTACTTCTGTTAATTATTAGATAAGTCCAATTAAAAATCACTTTGCAAACTAAATTAGATACTCCTCATTACATGGTACTGCTGTCTTAAAACCTTTAAACTATACATGCATTGTCTGGATTATATACACATATAACTAAAATTATATTTTCTTTGGTGGTTTAATGCTGAAATGAAATGACAATGTTGAGGTTTCCTGATTGGACAAGACTACCATTAATGTTAGGCTGTGTTTCAAGAAGCACCCTCTGGAATATTACATACTGCACTACTGAAAGCACTCATAACGATGGCGTCATTTCATTCATTCATGAATTTATTTATTTATTATATTTTATTATTTTAAGTGTTTAGTGTAGTAGCAGTCTGCAGTGTGGGGCGTGGCCCCAGAGTGCTTTCGAACTAAAGTTAATATAAACATTAGCTAACCCAAACCCTCCTAGTCTTTTACCAGAACAACACATTACACTAAAGCTGTTTTATTGCAGTATATTTTACTGTTCATTGCTCTCATCACTGACCTCGCATTTAAAGCTGGCGCAAGCTACCCGACACTGCAGCGAGGCGAGAGCTCGGGTCAGTGAAGCCTCTGACTGCAGGATATTTCTAAACAGACATCTCAACACAAGCTTTAACAAAGTGAAAGACCACCTAACAACCAGAGGCCGATGCTAACAACAAACACAGCACGTGAATTGCGAACGCTGCCAAAATGTGCTTTTAAAATAAAGTGTTTTCAAACAGTTTCTGTGCTTTAATTTTTGGGAGGGACACACCCACCCCGGTTCCTACACCAATGGTAAGGACCCTCCACATGTACCACCGAAGAGCAGGTATTATTTTGGTGGTGGATCATTCTCAGCACTACAAACTGCACCTACTGTATGGTTAGTGGAGCTGCTAAAATAAGCTATGAGTGTAGATATTAGGTCTGTACGTAGTGAAGCAGCCAGTCAGGGTATATGGCTCTATATGAGCAGATGTATAATAACCAGTGAAACGTCTGACCAGTTGTGTGGGTCAAGAATATTGGACATGGTGTAAACCAAAGCTGGTATTTTCAAATGACCTTAAGTTTGTTAAGAGTCAAAAACCATGGAGGAGTCATCACGCTACAGATGTAGTACTCTTAGCCCTGTATAAGAGTCTGAAGTGGCCTTCTATGAGCCCTGATCTAGTGAACGTCTGTGGAAGGAGCTGAAACATGGTCTGGAGAAGCACCCTTCAAACCTGAGGCAGCTGGAGCAGTTTGCTCACGAGGAGTGGAGCCAAAATACCTGTAGACAGGTGTAGAAGTCTCACTGAGAGTTACAGAAATCACTTGACTGCAGTGATTGCCTCAAAAGGTTGCGCAATAAAGTTCAATGGGAAAAGGAACATCAACATTACAGAGGAAGAGTGGGCTATAATATGTAGGGCCCCACACGCTACTGCTAATTCAAGAATATGGAAAGAATCTGGATGAAAAAACCTGACTCAGTATTTTATAACACCTGAAATAAAGAGTAAACACATTGGGCAACAACAACTATGTTGGAAACTCTCTACAAGTATGGTGGTCAACCACACTCATGTCTTCTGGGAATGTGATAAACTACAATTCTTCTGGGAGAAATTAAATGATGGATATGAAGAACATTTTGAGCTACCCAATCCCCAAAAAATGCAAGGTTATGTATCTTGGTGATATAAACAAACAACTATGTTTCAGACAGCGACCGGTATTTAACAAAGATCTTGGTGATAGCAAGCAAAAAAACAATAATGTGAAATCAGAGCTAATTGGACCCCCACTTTTGAACAATGGGTAGAAATTGTTAGAGAAATGTATGTATTAGAAAAAAATGACTTACCAGCTTCGACTGAGGGGAGTATTATTTGATAATAACTGGTGGAAATGGACTGTATACAACACCACAGAAAAAATAAGGATGAATAAACTGGAAAAAAAACTGGATACTATAACCTCTAACACACACACACTCTCAACTTTTGGCAACCCTGGTGGAATTAATATTGTTATTATTCTTATTTTGACTACTTCTATTACCATTAATATTTTTTTTCTCCTGTTAATGACTCAGAGATCTTTAGTACTATGGATGCTATTAAAATTATTATTTGTATTTGTTTTTTTAATGACCCCCCCTAATATGTTTATTTTGCATATTGTGGAAAAAAATCTAAATAAACAAAATATAAATAAAACAGGTTGTGCAATAAAAGATTTAAGGTCCATCATTTTTGTCCAGGCCAGTTTCATTAGTTTTTTTTTTAATTATTCTGTTAAACCACAATTCAAACACAAAGTCTAATTTTAATTAGTAGATTTCTGCACATTTGTATTTACTATTACTTTTGTCAGTTTCAAGTTAATTCAGTGCCCATTGTGGGTTTTTATTTCTTTAATGGCAGGAAACCAACAATCTTGTCCAGGTGTGCATTAAAATGGTCTACTTAAATAAATATAACTAAATACTCGAGTAAATACATTCAAATTTAAAACAAGGACACTACTGTCCACACCACAGCCTGGCCTCACACACTCCTCATCCTCATTGTAGTTTCAATATATCATAAAAAAAGAGAAACTTGTTTTTTCAATAAAGTTGTTTATTATAACAGCATCATAATTATAAATACATTAAATACAATAAAATATTTTCCCATCTCAGCACAGAATTTCATCCGTCATATTTATCCTCATCAGCAGCAACAGAATGCAATAAAAATCAAACTGATCTGCTCTCAGGCAGAGCTATCAGTAGCTGGTCATCAGTGACAAGTTCATTTCAACGCAACAGGTATGTTCAGTGAACTAACAGTTTAACAGTGTTTCAGTAAACATGAACAGTGTAAAGACATCATTCCCAGTTGT
This sequence comes from Megaleporinus macrocephalus, assembly GCA_021613375.1. NCBI lineage: Eukaryota > Metazoa > Chordata > Actinopteri > Characiformes > Anostomidae > Megaleporinus > Megaleporinus macrocephalus. Next base: position 38,027,285 of record CM038710.1, on the reverse strand, counting down.
GTAAGTACCTGTATCTGAGACTTCACTCTCATTTTGCTACAAGTAAATGTGGAAGACTCGTCACCCGGCAGTGATGGCCTGTAACCTGTTGGTCCTCTTCATGATATTGGGAACAAACAGCAGCCCTGAAGCTCTCTCAATGCTCTCGATGGGCACCAGGAAGCGCTCCAGTGGGATCTTCTCATCCACAGGCATGTTGGGCATCACGAAGGACCGCAGCTCCACCTCCCCACGCCGGTTCTCCAGAATCACCACTTTAAAGAAGTGAGTCGGCACTGCAACATGGTTCTTTCCAATCACCTGGTACTTCACGTACATCTTCCCATCCAGCTCCTGTCTGGGGGAACGTGGAGCCTGGGTTAAATGAATACTCCAGAATGTTTTAACTTAATCTCTTAATCTGTAATATGGTTGATTATTATAAAATATTATTAAAATATGCAGTAAAAACTGTTGAAACTAGTGAGGTCCAGCTAACATTATCAACACCGACATTACTCAGATAACACTACTTAGCTAATATAACATTACTCAGATAATACACCAACACTACATACCTAAAACACTGATATTACTCAGATAATACACCAACATTACTCAGATAATACACCATCATTACATACCTAATACACCAACATTACTCAACTAATACACCAACATTACTCAGATAATACACCAACATTACTCAACTAATACACCACCATTACTCAGCTAATACACCATCATTACTCAGCTAATACACCAACATTACTCAACTAATACACCATCATTACTCAACTAATACACCAACATTACTCAGCTAATACACCAACATTACTCAACTAATACACCATCATTACTCAACTAATACACCAACATTACTCAGCTAATACACCAACATTACTCAACTAATACACCAACATTACTCAGATAATACACCATCATTACATACCTAATACACAAACATTACTCAACTAATACACCATCATTACTCAACTAATACACCAACATTACTCAGCTAATATACCAACATTACTCAGCTAATACACCAACATTACTCAACTAATACACCAACATTACTCAGATAATACACCATCATTACATACCTAATACACAAACATTACTCAACTAATACACCATCATTACTCAACTAATACACCAACATTACTCAGCTAATATACCAACATTACTCAGCTAATACACCATCATTACTCAACTAATACACCATCATTACTCAGCTAATACACCAACATTACTCAGCTAATACACCAACATTACTCAACTAATACACCATCATTACTCAGCTAATACACCAACATTACTCAACTAATACACCATCATTACTCAGCTAATACACCAACATTACTCAGCTAATACACCAACATTACTCAACTAATAAACCAACATTACTCAACTAATACACCATCATTACTCAGCTAATACACCATCATTACTCAGCTAATACACCAACATTACTCAGCTAATACACCAACATTACTCAGCTAATACACCAACATTACTCAGCTAATATACCAACATTACTCAGCTAATACACCATCATTACTCAGCTAATACACCAACATTACTCAACTAATACACCAACATTACTCAACTAATACACCAACATTACTCAACTAATACACCATCATTACTCAACTAATACACCAACATTACTCAGCTAATACACCAACATTACTCAACTAACACACCAACATTACTCAGCTAATACACCATCATTACTCAACTAATACACCAACATTACTCAGCTAATACACCAACATTACTCAACTAATACACCATCATTACTCAACTAATACACCATCATTACTCAGCTAATACACCAACATTACTCAGCTAATACACCATCATTACTCAACTAATACACCATCATTACTCAGCTAATACACCAACATTACTCAGCTAATACACCAACATTACTCAACTAATACACCATCATTACTCAGCTAATACACCAACATTACTCAACTAATACACCAACATTACTCAACTAATACACCAACATTACTCAGCTAATACACCAACATTACTCAGCTAATACACCATCAATACTCAGCTAATACACCAACATTACTCAGCTAATACACCAACATTACTCAGCTAATACACCATCATTACTCAGCTAATACACCAACATTACTCAGCTAATACACCATCATTACTCAGCTAATACACCATCATTACTCAGCTAATACACCAACATTACTCAGCTAATACACCATCATTACTCAGCTAATACACCAACATTACTCAGCTAATACACCATCATTACTCAGCTAATACACCAACATTACTCAGCTAATACACCATCATTACTCAGCTAATACACCAACATTACTCAGCTAATACACCATCATTACTCAGCTAATACACCAACATTACTCAGCTAATACACCATCATTACTCAGCTAATACACCAACATTACTCAGCTAATACACCATCATTACTCAGCTAATACACCAACATTACTCAACTAATACACCATCATTACTCAGCTAATACACCAACATTACTCAGCTAATACACCAACATTACTCAGCTAATACACCATCATTACTCAACTAATACACCAACATTACTCAGCTAATACACCAACATTACTCAACTGATACACCAACATTACTCAACTGATACACCAACATTACTCAGCTAATACACCAACATTACTCAGCTAATACACCAACATTACTCAGCTAATACACCAACATTACTCAACTAATACACCATCATTACTCAGCTAATACACCAACATTACTCAGCTAATACACCAACATTACATACCTAATACACCAACATTACTCAACTAATACACCAACATTACTCAACTAATACACCAACATTACTCAGCTAATACACCAACATTACTCAACTAATACACCAACATTACTCAACTAATACACCATCATTACTCAACTAATACACCATCATTACTCAGCTAATACACCATCATTACTTTTAACATGGCAGTTTGCCTGACATCTTAATGACATTTTATTAGTTTATATTTTAGGTACTTAATTTTATTAAACAGTTTACTTTATTTATTTAATTTATTTGCTCAGCACACCTACTTAACACTCTTCTTGTTGCAGAAATGTAACAGACGTGAAAAGTTACTGTAGTCTTAAGCAACTGCTATCATCCCAAGTAACTGTGATCACGTGATTATGTTATTATTGTGATAGTCCTGTATGTGTACAGGAGTATTAGATCTGAAGCATGTGGCTCACAATCTTTAAAAATCAATAGCTAGTCCACATGTGTACTCACCTGGGCAGGTAGAGGGGTCCTGAGCACACAAACACATTCTGATACTGCTTAGTAAGAGAGCGACAGTACTTCTCCAAATTGTTCCACGCGTTCTGGTTTAAGTGAGGATTCTGGGGAAGAAAAGAAACAGACCATTACATTTTACAAAACTAATATCCATTTTCAATTTACAGTACTCATTAACGTCTATACCGCATTGCTACTGCAATAATAACTTTTAGAGATGGTAAGATCGATCGGCCATGTATCGGTATCGGCCAATTTTTTATCAAAATATGCGATCAGTGATCAGCCGATATTTCTCCAATTCAACAGATCTCGAGAGCCGATCGATGGCGTTAAACAAATGAGCTTAATTTCCAGCTAGTGTTTCGTTGCATTTATTTAATTAGCTTGTTTTCGTTTTAAATTAAGGGTCTAAATTGAATGATTGGGGATATTTGTTTGATTTACTTTGTTTATTTACTGTTAATTTTGTTTAAAATATTATGCTGTTTCATATGAGCTCATTAAAAATGGTAATAAACCAGTTTAGACCATGTTTCATGACTTGCTTGCGCTAATAACTACATATAGCCCCGCCCTCGATCGGTATCGGCTATCGGCCGATCATGCTGAAAGGTGATCGGAATCGGCCTCAAAAATGCTGATCAGTCCATCTCTAATAACTTCACATACAAAGAAAATGTAAATACTTTACTTTTAGTGCAGGTAAACAGTTTTCTAAGTCAATTTGGGCTCCGTTTCTATAGAACACAGCGTTTCATATCTCAAATCTTTAATTTAGGAAAACGGTGGAATTCCCCTTTAACAATATAACTCTGTTTACATCTTTCATGTCTGAAAGTGGAGATGTGGGTGGTCTAATAGGACTAGCGTTGAGAATCAATGGTCTTTGCTCAGTTTCCCAAAAGCATCTTTGTATCAAAGGGAAACTCCACCATTTTTGGTTGCCAAGAATTTTACATAATAAAACTTTAACATCTGAACAAAGTGATTTAGTGTCAAATGCTTTGCTCCTAAAAGGTGGTGGTGATGGGAACCAGACGTCTACCTCTGAAAGCTCCTCCACAGAAAGTTGATAAATGAAATACTGACATTGTTTTGTGATTAAGGTTCAGTTAAACATGGAAGCAAAATAGTCCCCCAAAAAAACTTAGGGTTTTTAGATTTCTGACTATTTTACCATCATCAGAACTATATATAAAAACTCAGTGGACGCATGTACGTTCACTAGAGGGTTTGGATATTAATTAAAATGGCTAGTTGTAGACATGGTGACCCCTTGTTCCCATCACCACCACTACTGTACAGAAGAAATCTACCACATCACATTTCAAAGCCTAAATTATTTATGAATTCTGTAAAAATCGGTGGCATTCCCCTTTAAACTCCTCTTAACTGGTAGGTAGAGAGGATTTAGTGGCCACTGAACCAGTCAGGACTCATCTCTGCGCTGAGAGCCCTGGTCAGCCCCTCGCTCTGCTACCTGAGGAGCCACGTTGCTGAGGTAGAAGGTGTCCTCCATGGCTTTCTGGCTCCACTTGTGATTGGCTGCCGCGGCCAGGTGTCCTCTGTCGAAGCCGCTGCCCTTGTAGTCCGCGTTGGAGGATCTGTGGTAAACATGCACCGTCTCGTCCTCCTTAAAGTCGCACATCTTTCGGTCAGACGGTCCGCTCAGGGCCTCCGGGCTCAGCTGCTCGATGACCCAGGCAGCTGTCCGGCTCCTGGGGTCGTAGGACGTGACGTAAGACTCCCGCGATTTGATATTGGAGAGAGAAGGAAAGCCGTATTTCATCGCCGCCGCGGACTTACTGGGGGTTATCTGGCCCTGGTGATAGGGGGTCACCTCTGACCCAGCACTGACCACAGGAATAGGAATAATGGGCAGACGACGAAGGAGTCCAGTGGGTGAAAAGGAGGAGGAGGAGGAGTGTTGGGTCAGTGCAGCTCCAACACCAACACCAACAGCCAATGACACGCCAGAAATAAACCACGGAGAACAAACTACACGCCGCATGCTACCCCGCTACCACCTGGACTTTTATACAGGGTTAAAAAGGGGGATTCAGATTCAAAGGGGTCTTATTTACACTCCTCTCTGTCTCTCCCTGTCTCTCTCTCTCTCTCTTACTCTAATCTTCACGCGCAAATCCAGCGTGCGTCTCACAGCACACACATAATACCGGGTAATGGTCGCGGGCTGCTGACGTCAGCCTCTGTCTTAAAGGGACACGCCAGCGAAAACCAAAAATTGTAACTAGCGCTGGGTCTGCGGTAGTCATACCTCCTGTAGCAGTGAGAGTGAGATTTACTGACTTAGAACTAAGAAACCTCCCTCCTGATGACGTATGCTGAAGGTAGAATGGAGGTGGACATTAGGCCAAAAATATAATTCTGCGATACTTTTCATGATATGTAACGTTTCAATGTTTATTTTTCAGACATCTGATCATCTGAAACATAGCAGAATAAGAGTAATGCTACTTTAAAACATACTATCAAAAACTGAAGTGATTTCCTTCAGGGGTGTAGCAAGGCTTAGTTTAGGGGTGCTTAAGCTAAATTGAGTCCCAGCACCCCTAAAGGTTATAGTAAAAAATAAGATTTTTTTTCTTTTAACGTAATTTGTCTCTGACAAACTGGAAATGTTAAAACCATAAAGAATATATAGTTAAACCAATTATTTGAGGAAAATACAGCAGCCCCCCTCCCCTTGCCTTTCAAAATGGTATGATCGAGCGTCTCTGTCAGTGCAGCACAGTGTCAGTGTTTTATTTGACTGGTGTTGTGTGTCTAGTAAGTTTTGTAAAGGAGTGTATATATATATATATCCTGTATTATATTTTACTTTAATAAAATGTGTTAATACATAAGTTTTTTTAAGATTTGTTGGTGTCTTTCCAGTCACAGTGTTGCCCTAACACTGATTTTGGATTGATAGAAATGACTTTAAAATGTATATATATATATATTTTATGAGCACCCGTAAACCTCTAAGCCTACAATCGGCCCTGATTTCCATTAATATTTGGCCAAATCACACAGTCAGAAACACTACAGTTAACACAGTAATGATTATATACTGTAGTAACCCACTGGGGCTGGTCAGTGGGGATGTGGTGTCACACAGTAATGTCAGTGTTAGTGCCCACCACCATCATGTAGAAGAGGTCATATCCGTGCCCTGACTGCTGTACTGGCTGTTCGGTGCTGAACAGTGCGTCTCGCTGCTGCTGTGTTCAATAAAAGAGCATTCACATAAACTGCCATGTTCCCCACACCTACTTTTTCACATAGACATCACAACTCTGTAATGTTACATTTATTAGCCAATCACAGGAAAATAAAATGACCCTCTGTGTAAATAAGCTCAGTCCTCACACTATTTAGTTAGCTGTGCTAGTTACTTGGAGATTGCTGGTATCTAATGTTACCTATACTAGCTACTCGCTTTCAGTCTCAACACAAAGTAGATTAAAGGTGTCTCTGTGAAATTTTCAGTTTAAGATGATCTACTTCAACCAGCACACAGTGATACACTCACACAGCATGGCTGCTACTTACAGGTTACTGTTGGGGTTGTGATGCTAATAAAGGTGGAGCTGCTCGTCTCTCCAGTCTCTTCAGTGTTAAACGCTGAGCGAAGCTGCTCCGTATAGTTCGAGATTTGAGAAACAGTCTGGAGTAAACTTGTAACAGCAAACGAATGACTCTAATTTAAAGCTGTTCTGTATTTTCTCTAGCTTGTTGCTGCAGTTAGATTAAAGGGTAGGAGGCCAATTTCAGTCTCTGTTAAAGATCAGCACACTGATAGTTTGGTTCCCTGGAAAAGATATGAAAAGTGCAAACATGCCCTCCACAGCCTGGAACAGTAAATCTCTCTGCTGTTTTCATCACTGTTGCTTGGTTGGTGTTGTTGTATGTAGGTGTTCTGGGGCTGTAAATAATGAATATGAGATTTTGGAATCCATCTGTTTTACTGTCCTCTTTTGTAAATGCAGGATTTCTATGTAAAGGAAGAACAACAGTGTTTGAGGTTCACAGTTCAGTTCTATGTACTGAACTCTCCTTATTTAACCATGACAATGTAAATACAGTGTTTAATTTTAATTCTTTGGCACCTTTAGCCCTTAGTTAGTGTTTTGAAAGGAAAGCTGACTGTTAAAGACTTGTACCAGGTATTAATAAAGCATGATACATAAACCGAAAGGAAATGTTTGTTTATTATAATAAGTATGACAAACAGATAAAATCTTTTTACCGGTATGTTAAAACTGTTGCACTGTGATGATGTCATATGCTTGATCTAGACTCTAAAACAATCAGATCAGTTTTTTTTCGCTATATAATCTTACAGGGGTTACACAGTATAACGAAATGCGGTAGGGCTACATCTCCAGTATGTAAACATTAAATTAGACAGTATAATAGGAAATAAAGTGCAAAGACAATAACAATAATTAGACAATATGATACAAATATGTACAATTATTGTTATTATTATTATTATTATTATTATTATTATTATTCTATTAGATGTTTAGCTTTATTATTATATTTAGATATTTAGCTCTTAACAACATAGAGAGATTCTGTACTTTTTTAATAGTAAACAATACAATTTGCACCATATTGAGTTAAACATGCCTTAAACATTGTTCGAAATGATGATGATTCAAGCGGCTCAGGCTCCGCACCACCTGAGTTTATTCCCTCATGATCAGCAGATGAATTTCAGCAGGTGTGTCAGCAGCCCTACTTAGCTCTAGCTAACGCTCTGGACAGCGAGCTGAGACTAAACCTTAGAGATAAAATGAGAATTCAGATTTTTTTATTCGGACAGAAGACTCCTTAACATCACTCACAGTTTATTAAGCCGACTCTTCCTTTAGTATATTTATATATATTGTAGTTGTCTTTACACCATAAACCCAATTCATTAACTTGTTTTACTGAAATAAACAAATCAATCAGTTCATTTACCTGTTCCACCCTTTAGATGTTGGTCAACAATTTATAATACAGGTTTGTTTGTATCACCTGTTGCCCCCATGATTTTTGTGGTTGTAGGATTTCTGCTGGGGGAGCTGATAGAGTTCACTTACAGGAACAGTGTGTATACCCTTCTCTAGAATACACGTCGGCCATCAGGTTTTCTGACGTTAACTCAGTGCGATTCTCCAACTTCTCACAATAATTTATATTTATTTATTCAGTCCTACCTAGCAAACAGTCAACAGTTGTGCTTATAATGTTTTTAATATTAGTTCAGCCTAATAATGACTACTTTCTTTAATGTTTACTTAAATGGTTCTGTGGTTACATTGTGACACCTCAGGCATCATAATAAGTGTAACGTCATTTAAGGTAGCAGAAGAAATTTGAATGAGAAGCTGTCAAATAGTCAGCTGAATGTCAGCAGCATTGTTTAACGTGAAAAGGGAAAAATTCAGTTTGAAGCTGTAGCTGCTCGCATTCATTTTGAAAATCCTGATGCCTACAAAGCAAAGAATGGACCAGCTCCTCCAGACCTTATGGCAATGGTCAAAAGTGGATCCACACCTCGAGTCCTTCGCGCTTCAAGTACGGCTCGGTTTGACCCGCCATCACTCAAGATTCATGGAAGACAAGCGACAAGACTCTTCTGGTACCGAGATGGTGGAATAAACTTCCACTGCCTGTCCGAACAGCGACCTCTCTTAGGGTCTTCAAACACAGACTGAAGACCACCATCTCTTTGTGAAGCAATTGTAAGCACTATTCTACTGAAGTATTGGTATAAACTGTAATTGGACTTGATCTTCTAGGAACACTGGCTAAGTATTGCACTGATACTGTATGTAGTCTTGTATTTATTCTCTTCTCTGTAGGTGTTCCAGTGTTGGTAGGTGTTGCTCTGTGTCTAATCTTATATTTTGTTGTCTTCTTTCTAGGTATCAGCTCTGGCACTTGTTTATAGCAGTGTTTGAGTATAAGAGTAGTTTACACTTACTAGATAGAGATACATACTCTGACCGAACACTAAGCTCTTGTGTAAGTCGCTAATTGCCGTAAATGTAATAAGAGTCTTGTGGTTTTAATGCTGATAGTATATTTGATGTTAAGATTATATCAAAATGTCCCATACAGTGTTTTATGTTTGCTGATAAACTTGTGCTACGGTAGAACATTTAGACACAGATTCTTCTTCTTTCTGCATCTTCTAGCCCAGAGGTCACTAACAGGCAGACCGCGGTCCGGGTCCGGACCCAGAAGTTCTCCAATGCGGACCCAAACTGATAATCTATTGAGAAGGTTTTAATGTTGACAGTGTTTATCTGAGTGGCGGAACTTTGTCTTTATGGTATACGGACTTTGGGGCGCAGTAACCTCACAGACCAATCGTGTGCGTAGTAAAATCACAAAACATGCTCCTCAGCCAATCAGATCTGTGTAGATTCTGGACACAGATGAGAAGCGGCAGTCGGAGAGTAAAGTGAGTCAGACGGCGTGCTCTAAAAAAAGAAAGTCGACGGAAAAATCATTTTTAACCAGGAATGGACCGAAACAGAGATGTTCATACTTCTCACAGCCAGCTCCAAACCAACATCTCATATGTTCTGAGACGCTAATTAAAAGCTGCCATGTATCTCATATCCATTTTACAGTTTTTACTTAAAACGATGAACAAAGCATTATTAAGTTCAGCATTCAGTTCAGCATTTAAACAGTAAATATACTGAAATATACTGAACGGTATGTGTGATGTGTTGGTGTTTCAGTAGCTGATGGTATAAGATGCTGATATTAGACTACTTCAGTAAACAGGATACGGTTTGCACTTTGTATTCTTTGTTCTATGTTGTACCATGCTGTACTCCACTGTGTGTTTGTACGTAGATGGAATGACAATAAAAGCATCTTGACTTGACTCTTGACTTGACACTGAATCATAACACACGTTAAAAATGATGGTGGTCTGAACCTGGGGCTGAGGATATTTCTACAGCCAGTGGCTGTTTGTCTGTTCAGGGCTTCTGTAGAAACACTGCAGCTCTACCAGCAGCCTCTGTTGGAGGGCGAGGAAACAAAGTTATAACATAAGCTAACAAAAACAACCATTTGTAGTTACAGGCTATTCTACTAGAATGAAGAACAATTTGGAATATTTAATATTAATAAATATAAATATCCAAAAAATAAATATCTTACACACTGCACCTTTAAACTCAGTTTAAACTCTATCAGGTTATGTACAGTTCACTAACCTGCTTTAATGCTGTGATTATGATTTCTGTTCATGTATACAGCTGTCAATCTGAATGAACGCTCTCTCTCCTTCACCGTGACTCTGCTTAGTGGGCACCCATATGATTTATGTTTGATCTGCGCATATTCAGATAGAGCGTTATGAGGGTATGCAAGGTGAGGATTTTTTTTATTACAGGACCAGCAGAAACATCCACCTGGGATTAACAGTGCTGACTAAAAGGAATGCAGTGCTCTGCTCTCTCTGTGCAGGTGTCTTCTGTTTAGATTCTATTGGCTCAGCATGTCTGGACCTGGATCTGTCGTCATACGGAGCTGTTCTACCTCACATATTATTCCAGAGCAAAATCAGTACAGTGACCTCACATTAATCAACAACTAATGCAGCGTTCATCGCTTCTGGATCACAGGTCAAGATGAGGTAGTTATACAGTACTGTGCCAACCTCAACTAGCACCTTGAATTTAGGAATTTAACCTCCACTCAATATTATACATGACGTACATGTTGGAATTGTCAGGAAATGTTTCTTGAGGAAAGTAGAGAAGATGAACGTTAAAGCATAATATATATAAAAAACTGGAGTTAAAAATTAGTTAAGAAATTGGGACTCCTAACAACCTCCTGCAAGACCTTAGAGACCACCAAAACTGTCCCATCACATAAACAGGACTAGAGTTTTCAAAGGAGAAGACCAAGCTCCACTCCATCTACAGGTGTTTCTGTCCATCCGTCCACTGTGAGAAGACCACTTAGCACTATGGGGTCTGTAAGGATGTGTAGCTGTTTAAGAAGCTTCTCAATGAGAAAATATACACACATTAAATAAAGAAGCTGCTGGTCTTCTCAGAATAAGTCCAGAGCTAAACCCCACTGAATGTGTTTTTAATTATTTTGATTAAGAGAAGAGAAAATGTAACCAATGTTTAGGACTGAACTTTGGAGGGGTGGAAAAATATCCCTGCAGATTTTCTGTGAGAACCTGAAAGCATAAGTCCAATGGTGGACACACTGAATACTATTATATATTATATACTATATATATATATATATTATATTTACTTCACTTAATGTCTATTTTGACAGGAGGTGTGGTCTGTGACTTGCACAGTACTGTACATTGTCATAGCATGGTACCACCTTAAGAATAAAACTCAATCTCAAGGAGACACAGTGAGCAAAGTTGTGCTTAATTTGAAGTTAAAGGGCCCATATCCTACAATTTGTGTACTTTTATTTTTCTCCTTTAGGTTAACCCATGACAGGTGTGTGGTTTTAGGTACCAAACATGGCAACGATCTATTTTACAAGACTAAACCTTTCTTTAGTTCTTAGAATGTTCTGTTTTTGTTCCTGTGCCTTTAAGACTGATCTAAATGATGAATAAGCTCTGTTGTGATTGGCTTCCCTTTAATAAGCAACTTTTAAAAAAGCCCTCAAAGCTAAAACATTCAATATGAGTGGGTGGGGCTAAACCACTATAGGCTGAATAGGAGGATATATGTAAATGAGCTGGTTTCTGTGACACCACTAAATTAAAAACTAGCAGTTTTTGCAGTTTAGTTTCCAGATATGAATTGTATGGACAAGAGAGTGAACTGTAAATATTGAGATCTCAACATTGTTTAAATATTACTCTGAACTTATTTCTTTCCTTTTTTATATGTAAAAAAACTGGAGTTACAAATTAGTTAAGAAATTGGGACTCCTAACAACCTCCTGCAAGACCTGGTAGACCACCAAAACTGTCCCATCACATAAACAGGACTATAAGGCTTTCATCTCCAAGAGAGAGAGAGAGAAGGCATAAGAAGACCAAGCTCCACTCTTGCTCCAGGTTTGAAAACATCTACAGGTGCTTCTGTCCATCCGTCCACTTTGAGAAGACCACTTAGCACTATGGGGTCTATAAGGATGTGAAGCCGTTCAAGAAGCTTCTCATTGAGAAAATTTATACAGACACATTAAACAAAGAAGCTGATGGTCATCTCAGAATAATGGACTGACCACCCCAGAGTCCAGAGCTAAATTAATTAAAAGAAATTGGGACTCCTAACAACCTCCTGCAAGACCTGGTAGACCACCAAAACTGTCCCATCACATAAACAGGACTATAAGGCTTTCATCTCCAAGAGAGAGAGATAAGGAATAAGAAGGTTTGAAAACATCTACAGGTGTTTCTGTCCATCTGTCCA